>JANTCA010021766.1:0-45931 GCA_024741275.1 Chironex yamaguchii
GGCAGAATCGCATGTTTTGGCAGTCACTTTCGCTTTGCAAGCGCGAGATGGCTGTTCTCTAGGAGGAATTGATGCTTAATATATGTATATAAAATATATGTATAAACATGGCTCTTTCTTTTAGGGACTATATATTTGACAAGAGTGGAGCTTTACCAGAATAGCTGTACTAAATTAGAGCCGACGGGGCTCTAACTTGAAATCTGCAGACTTAAAGGACCACGCTAATATGTACTCAAATCACTTTTAAAATGTTCTGTTGCAGTTTTGTCGTATTATTTTTCTAGGTCTCGTCACTTTCCTGGTTGGGTTGGAAAAAAAGGAATTGATCACGTGACAGCTTCTCAATACCCCCCGCGTGGTTTAGTCGGTGGCCGGTGTTGTGCTGTTCTCTGAAGAAGAAGCAAAGATGGCGGATCATCTGAATTCAAGTCTGACTGCCATGGACTGGTTGCCAAAACTAAGCGTCGGCTCTGCCATGGTTGGACCACATGGACCAAGAGCTTATGATGACGACAGTTTAAAGCCTCGCATTGCCATGAGAAAAGTTCCTAGTTCGCCATTAGATACATCTGCAACATTTGATGAACATCAAGCCAAATACCATCAAGGTAAAACAAAGCCACCTTATTCATACGCCAATCTGATCACATTCGCAATCAACAGTTCACCTAAGCGTAAAATGACTCTCAGTGAAATTTACCAATGGATTTGTGATAATTTTCCATACTATCGTGAAGCTGGAAATGGCTGGAAGGTAAGTTAAATCCGCAACATTTCGCATTATCCAGGACATTGTCTGAAGCGGAGAGAGGTGTTATGTATAAGCGTTAAACGATTGATGTCGCTAGTGGAAACAGCCCCGACGTTGATTGTAGGGTTATTTGCTGTGTAGGTAGAGCTATGAGATGGATTCTAACACAGTTTATACATCGCATGTGAAATATATATTTGAAATAATGCTATTGAGTTATATGACTACAGAGAAATATAACTACTACGACAAAGACAGTGCCTTTAAGCCAATTTCTGATGTTTTTCTGCTATGCTGAACCCGTGGTAACTGATGTTTAAGTCAGCTGGAATATGCCGATTTTAATCCAGCAGACATCCAAGCAACGGCATCCAAGTGCAAAAATGATTGTGTGATCGATTATACTTATCCGAATCGAATTGAAAAGCAACCAGATCTGTTGATAATTTACCGTAATTAGGTGGCAGTAAGGCAAGTATTAATGCCTAGACGCCAACAAGCAAGTAGGTATAGTGAATACATAAGTTATTTATGTTAATGCAGTGAATACTGTCGTCAGAGGGAAAACTCCGTCATCTCTATAGCTATGTTTTGTCTGCATTGCTAAACTTGATATCGGCGTGATGTTTACATGGAATAGCTGTGGACAGGGATTAAAAATTAAAGAATTAAGTTTTCAATCAGGTAGGAGCGCATGATTTGAAAATGGCTTGCTTAAATTAAAAAATTTTCGAAGTTTTCGTAACTATAGCTAAGTGTCATTGTATTGTTCGTATGTGTTGCCATGGCTATTTTGAATGCTTATCAGCTATTGTTATCAATCTCATCGTCAAAATCGATTACTATTACGTCAAGGTATTGCTTATCTTCATTGATGATTGGTTATTAACCTGTATGTTTCCCACTGTGAGAACGAAAGGTTGGTCGATTGCAAAGCGCAATGTTCTGCCTAGCGTCTAAAGTTGATATTTGCGACTTTTTAACCAGAGATGATTACTGAAAAAGAATACTCCATATTTTGCAGTACTAAGAGCTTTTCACGAAGGCGTGTCCTGTAGCCAAGGACAATAACATTTTATGTTTAATTAAAATCCACATATATGGATATTTCAATCTTTTATTTGTAGGCTCAGAGTGTACATTTGATTTTGCACATCGTTTAAATAACCATAATTCCATAAATGTTATATGTTAAGTATAATGATGAATTGCAATAGGTAGACATCTTATACTATGAATAAATTTTTTTAGAAATCTTACATTACAAAACACTTGACCAAGTTAGTACAAGAATTAGCATTAATACCACGTGTCTGAAGAATAGAACCATTTCTATGCCCCCCCCCCACACACACACACACATTCCTATGCTGAACTGCTGTGTGTACCCAGTGCTGTTATACAAAAGTCAAGCTTGGACCTTAACAGCAGAATCCATAAGAATCTTGAGGGGCTGTGAGGTTTGGTTTCTACGAAGGATGCTGAAGATCTCTTGGATAGAGAGAGTCCACAATCAAGATGTGCTCAGAAGAGCAGGAACAGGAAGAACTTAATAAATTACATCAGAATGAGACAATTAAGATTCTTGGGACCTGTGCTGAGGAAAGGCGGTCGGAAAAACCTCACTCTAACAGGCAAGATAGATGGAAAAAGAGGCAGGGGTAGAAAAATCAGGTGGAGTGGTAGTCTGCATGTGTGGCTGGAGGAGAAGGGATTAGATCTTGGTGAAACAGAGCTTTTACAGATGGTGCAAAACAGGAGAAAGTGGCAGGAACTGATATCCTATGTCTGTATCGGACATGATACCTACAAAGATGCTAGCTTGTGGGGGTGGGAGTGCAAGTCTAAAAATTGCTGACAAATCTGGGCATGGCCACACCCTTATTGATTTTAGGGGTATGGTATTTTCACAACAACTTTATTTATTACCTTAAAAGTCGTAGTATAACTGAGGCATTTATGTAAATGTTCTATCCTATTGGATCCTTAGTCTTCTTGATTTAAGTTAACCCATACACTAACAATTTTTGCTATGCAAATAGAAAATCGCCTTGAAAGTTTGCAACATTGCACTAAAATCATAGTTGAAAGCATTTTTCATCTGACACTCTTCAGAATATGAATTGTCAGAAAGGAAGGTATATGGCAACCTATTTATATGAAACATGTATCAAAACTAGCCAATCATAAACAAGAAAGGAAACAAAGAAAGAGAAAATGAAGAAACCAATCATCTTTTTGTACGACAAAGATTATACGAATAGACTTGGTCAGCATTAGAGATTCCAAGGCTTATAACTTATTGCTGTCCTTTTTTCTTGTTTCTTTCAAGGTAACTTTTTATCATTTTTAGATGACTGATAGAAAGATACCTCATCCTTTGCAACTGTTGCCATATTTGGCAGAAAAGCTATTTTGACTTTACGGTTAACTTTTAAGGTTAAGCTGCGAAAACTATGGATTTTGCTTATTTACATTTATACGAAGAAATTAATCATAGTTTGTCGAGTATTTGTATGTTTTCGGCATAATGTCATAGACTTTCAAGACAACTTTGAAGTACCACAAAAAGATTTTGAAACTAAGCATTCTTGTAATCTGATGGAAAAACTAATTGCCACTCTTTCTCCAAAAGTGTGGTCTTAGAAATCTTGAGATTGTGGTTGTGATTACTGTTTGTTTATTTGATGGCAACTAATGATATCTTCCTCTGCAATCCACAGAATTCCATTCGTCATAATTTATCACTTAATAAGTGCTTTGTCAAAGTGGCAAGAAGTAAGGATGATCCTGGCAAGGTATGTTTTTAGAATTTTAATGAACTTTTACTGTGTATATAGAAAGTTTTGTGGGTCAATACACAGAACATCGTGGTTGAGATGTTATGTGTGCAATCTCATTCCCACCAATTATTCAGACTGGTTTAGTACATGATGTTGAAGAACTGCAGAGTTGTGCACAGTTAAATGTGCAGTGTAAACTGCAAGTTTGTGCTACGGGTAAAGCTTGGATAAGTAATGTAAATGTGCCTGTGCATTGGTCTAAGAATCTTGCTTGTTAGCTAGAATGTGAATAGACAGGTATCTGTGATATTGAGTCATCAGACATATGAAAATTTTGTATCAGTTTGTAGGTATTACATTCAGCCAAGCATATATACTTATATACATAATTGTATGACCAAAATATTCTACTTTTGTGTTGCCAGTGAGAACCTTTGTGGTATGTCAAGTAATGTCAAGTATAGAGTATATGTGAGCTAGATGGAGAACTTCAGCAACTAGGTTGCTATATGCAAATTCCAGCAGTAAGTTCTCTAAAAAGAAATCTCTTTACGGCTTGAGATATTTCTCTGAGCCTATCTTCCATCAAAGCTTAATTACATTCATCTTAAACCAAGGTAATAAAATTCCTGGAAAGCAATGTCTTATGAAAGTTTAAGAAGTCCATTTAGATGCCAGTAGAACTCTTCAGAACAGTGTAGAATGCTATAGAACCACTAGATTATTCTAGAAGCTTTTAGAATAGAATAGAATAGAATAGAATAGAAACAAATGGAACTTTCTATAAACTTCATGTAATAATTGCATCAGTATTGCTTCTTCAGCACAGGGAAGGTTTCTAGAAGATTCTAGATATACATAACACAATGTAGAAGGTTCTAGACGTCCATAACAACCTTTGAGACCAAAATGAATTGGGAACAACTGTCCTCTGTGCAATTCAGCTGCTGTCAGTCAGCAGTTCACCCAAACATCAGCAACAGAAAACCTTTCCCCATGAATTGTTGAAGCTTAGTCGTGACATTGAAGACATTGTAGTCACAAAGTAGTCCTCACTGCACAGTCGCTATGTGTAAAATTTAGGCATTAAATTTGACTTGTATTATCAGAACTTAGTACACTTTAATAGGAAGAGATTAGATAAATGTGTTGGAAAGGATATAACTTGTGGGCATGAAATTGTTTAAACGTCCTATATCTCAGGCATTTTAGCAACGCAAGAGGCTTGGAACAACCAACTTGGACTTATGTTTTGTTCACATCTCTATATCTCTATGTTTGGGGATCCAACTTTACAACAATTTTCTTTTTGATGGTGACATAAAGAGCTAACTTAAATAATGAATGAATGTATGCTGTAGACTGGCTTAACTGTTGGGACAATATTTCATAGAACTTTTATTTGAAATTCACAATGTTCATGATTATGTATACATAATGCCTCTGTTGCCACATTTTAATGTTTTGTAGGGCTCATATTGGGCAATTGACCAGAACCCATTGGATGATGCATCCTCACGTCAGCCACGAATGAGGAGAAGGAGTGAAAGAGAAAGAGTATGTTCTTTCTTGTCTATCATGCTTATTATCAGTTGTGAACATCCATGCTAGATGGTTATGTTTGAACATGTGTGTAAGATGTGAAGTTGGAACAATATTGCTTTTTAATTTTGGAATTTGATTTAAGGACTTGTTGCTTGTAATTGAAACCTTGTTCTAAGATATGTCAGATTATAGAATGACCCCTTGATTTCCACTACAAGGAAGCTAATACAGTAATGCATTCATTGCATGAAGTTTTCATAAAACCATCAAGGCTGATGTTATGTGTATGCTAGGTGCTTTTAGCCTTACTTCATTTATCAAGTGGTCAAAGTTAAATAAACCTTGAATTTAATCTCCAATCTATAGACCATTATTTTTATTTATCTCTAAGCATGTTACATAAAGTGTGCAAAAGTCTGTATATCCTTGTAATTCCAGTCATGTCATGTTAAGAGGTGTTGTGACATCGAGAGGAAAGATCAGGTATGTATTGCAACTATTAACCAAAGACTTATAAGTGGGCTCCTGTAATAAATACAGGAAGCATGTACCTTGCAATGAAATATCATTTTGACCCAGTAGAATAAGCATATTTTACTACTAATTTTATTCTGCAGATGCTTGTCATTGTTTTTTAAGGAGATTATCAACCCCTCCACCTTACTTCCCAATGTCATGCCCTAAATCAAAAGTCTGTCTCATTTGTTTTCTCTTTTATAGCAATCATCACCATATCGCCATGAAGAAGTCTTTTCGCCCTGTAGCAGTGTTGGATCACCATTACCAACTATGACAGCACCATCACCGCAACCCACAAATGTTTCCTCACTTTCTGCTGTTGCCCATGGACTCAATACGTCATTTGGTAGTGATTCATCAGGAAGCTATGACTCCCGCTCACCTCTTCCAGAGATACATGTTAGTTTAGAAAGAAACAATAATTCCTTTGTGGTCGATGATCGAAGCTGCCCCTTAGACAGTAAAATCCTGGCAGACCATTTTAGCTTGGATGATTTAAGTGCATCATTTAGGAGTCTTTATAAGTCTGTCTTTCAGCAGTCAGTGAATCTTGGTGGAGTTGACTCACCCAGTGATGCTTTACCCCCAAATTGCAAGAGCAACAATGCACTTCTGAGTGGTAAGTAAATAACTTAGCTTTTTAAGTTTTGAATGTGCCAGGCAGTGATTCGCTGTTCTCAACCTTTTGTCTCCAACTTGGTTTTAACATTGCTCGCTTATTAAACAAATCTGATTGAACTTTAACAGACATCATATAATGAAACAAAAAGAGCCAACATTTTTGATCATGAAATGCCCAGAGAAACGTAAATAAATAGGTCAGGGTAATGCTGTCATGTAACTTATTTATTAATTTAGTTTACTGTTTAGTATGGGTTATTGAAATCGCACCTTGGCTTAATACAAGTTGGATAAACCATCTTAATACCTATATACTTTAGTAGTTTTGGTAATTTTTAACATGTGGGGTAACTTGTGTTTGGGCAGAAGGAAATGCCATGCTATGTATAGGCTCTCAGTCATGTATATTAAAGGCTCATACCTAAATGTCCGTGGAAGAGATTGGAATGGACATGGAAGGACATGGAATGAACGTTTAATGCAACCTCTTTCACTGGAAGAATAAGTGCCAAAAAGCTTTATTTTGTGCTGCATTTCATGCCACTTAAAAATGGAGTAGATTGAGTAGGAGGTAGTAATGAGTACCGTATTTCCTCTAGTGAATGGCGCGGCGCTCATTAAAGAACTGAACTTTTTGATGCGGCATGCAATTGAGGGCTAGGTTTATTAGAGGGTGGCATTCAGACTTACAGCATTGTTTCTTTTCCCAGGAAAAGTAACAAAGATGTTGTGTGAAAAATGTTTAAAGTTTAATGGTTTCAGACAATGTCAGTGTCACCGTCTTCGTCACAGTCCGTGCCTATGACATGAAAACTTTCATAGCCTTTGCAGAAGCCAGACACCGAAATTTTAAAATGATTATCAGAAGCATTATCTTCATCCAGTATGTCTGTTCAATAAATCAGCACCTGTGGAATAAGGCAATTGCTCTTTAAAACGATGGATTTGTCCATCCTCTGATTCATCCGTAGTTAAGTTCAAGCCACGTGCCTAAAATGATTTGAGGATCATCTCACTTGCTCAATCCATTCCACACTTCTATTGTACCTTCCCACAATATCTGACCTATTGTATAAGCTTTCGTCGGGTTGGAAGTTTCTAATTTCCCCCCTTCGTTAGATGGAAATACAGTGTACCATATTTTAGTTTCCTTTTGAATCGAGTTGACATATTCATATATGTGTTGTGTATTACTTAGGCGTGTTTGGAGATGTGTTCTATTTGTTTTGAAAGCTCTGCTGGTGTTTTTTCCATAGGTGATCCAACGCTTGCCTGCGTTAGTCTGCAGGAGAGTTCTCATGCATTAGGGCAATCGCTTCAAACAATGGCAAACTCAAACGAAGTTGTGCTAACCAATGATATTCTAAACACTATGGAATCATTAATGGCAAGTATGTCAACAGGTGATTTCTCGAAAGTAGAACCACAGCAATTTTACAGTCTATTGGACAGTTTACAAAGCCTCGATGGATTAGACCAAAACGAGATTCAACAACTTGAACTTTCATATAACCAATTTGTAAAATCACAAGGACTGATGTGTACCCCATCATCCACTACGGCATCACTGTACAACTCCGTATCTGGAAACATGCACGTGAATCTACAGTCCAGCCCTCATCACAGTCCACTCCACAGTCCTCTTCATAGCCCGATTGGTAGTCCACTCGGTCCTAGTCCTCTCCCAGGAAGTCCAGTTGGTGGTAGCCCTATTCCTAGCCCAACATACGGTAGCCCAAGACATAGCCCCAGAAATACTATGATAACACAGCAGCTAAGTCACAGCCCTGGTAGTCATGGTGTGATGGTACAAGGGTCACCGTCGCAGGGTCCGTTGCTTAGCAGTGGGTCATTAAATGGCTCGTCACATCTACTGATACCCAGTAGTTATAGGACATTAACGACCCCTAACAGCTCAATGAACAGCCATTGTGCTATGTATCAAGCACAGTTAAGTACTTCATCAGGGCAAAGCACTGAGCAACAATATCTGCAATCTGCGTCGCTTGCATGTGAAGCACAAGGACCCAACCATCTCATTCTCGATGATGACGAAGATGAGTTCGACTGGTCGTCTATTCTGTAAAAAGGTCTCCCATCCTCGCCAGATAAAAGAATAACGATCTATTTTTAACAGTTTCATAGCCTATCGATACTGCGCCAAATGTGCCGTCACGTGAAGGAGCGCACTGTTACAGTAACAGGCATTCACCAAGGACGACGCACAACGAATTCGGATCTTTGGAGCTCTTAAGGCTGGAATATCCTAGAGGCAATTGTTTCATTGGGTGTAAATAGCACAGGGGATGGTAAAAGTATATCATTAAGTTGTTTGTAGGGACCACGCTGTTGGCTCAGTAAAGTTAACCTTTTCGCTTAAATATGTATTAATATTTTTTGTACTGGTAACGACTACTTCGTCAACCGTTCTGTATCTTAGCGGTAGACTGCTTTGACCAAATGTGGCATAAAGATATTAAACGAGGGTAGTATACAGTGGCTGAAGTGATTATCATACTCTTGCGCAGACAGTTGCTGATCCACCGCAGTCAACCGCGTTTGCTAAGTCCAGTTCATAAGATATTTCAAGTCAGTACTCGTAACCGCACACCTAATGCGCCAAGACTTCCACTGCTTTTGTAACAAAATATCCCATATTCATTACCGTTCAACCACAGCAAACCAGGGTTATGGAATCCTGGTCATTGTGTGGTTACAATCGACCTCATTCCTGCTACATCTGTTTGCATGTACGAATATTTGCAACTTTTATAATTTTAGATTTTAGGTTGGTAACGGATAGTTACGGTTCGTCGCTGCAAGGTACGCCTAACGTCGCTTGCCCTTGTTCATAGCGTGATCCCATTTTTATTACCAGGCTACATGTCTACCCTCCTGGTGTATAAGCACAATAACACCTTATGGAAAAATAACTGAAGAATCGCAGTTAGCCGTGGTTGCTTGGTCTTGTTTCTGGTACCGCTGGTTCCATTGTCACCATGTGGTGATAAGTCCAATAACATCTAGTTGTTGCCCATGAGGTGTGATGTAGTTGTGCCCCATTATGTACTTAGTAATACTTAGGAATGATGCCTTTGTTTTTGATGTGTACTTACCTTCAGCCTTCCAAAGTGCCTTCAGCCTTCGGTATTTGCCATATCAAAGTGCCATTGACTAGTATGTAGCAAGTATTGCGCAAAAGGTGTCACTTAAACTGTAATTTTACAAAGGAAAGTGATCCAGTTGCGAGTGTTCAACCCCTAAGGCTTCACCCTTGCTACTTTTACCAAGCACTGTGTCACAAGACGGAGTCTTGATAGATTGAACGGCTAATTAAGACCAGCGATGTGTCTTGGTGCCGACAGCTGAAGAAGCTTTAAACACCTGACAATATGCACGTTCTAAACGGCGGGATCTTTGACCATTTTGGGGATCCAAAGTTGTAGTAAGTTTCTTGAAAGTGCTTGTTTTAATTGGCTTCATGCACAAGACGTATATTTTGGCTTCATGCACAAAATGTATATTTTGAGTCTTGCTTACGTAAGGTTCACACCTCGTGCTTGACAATAGTTTTCTTGTCTTCTAAAGCTAATGTTTAGTAAATATATTGCTCCTAAAGCAAAAAATTGTATTTCAGGATAGAAACCGAGGAGAGCTACTCTTACACGACGCTTGGTTAATTTTTTTTACGAAGTGACGTTATTTTTACTCGACGATATCAAGAATTAAGTTAACTTAAAAATTCACCCTTTCCCCTCCTCAATACATTATTATATTAATATCATCCTGTGGCTGTCACCATCAAATTTCTATTTTTGCTGGCACTAATTTCAGTTTAGTTTCTCGATTTTTTTATTTGAAACTAGCACATAAAGGTTTTATGAGTGTTTAGCTTCGATTCAGTTGCTTTGCTCTGTTCTTTTTAATTATAGGATATCGTTTTTAACTCGGTTTGAGAAAGGGAATAGCTTCGAAACCTGTGACATGGGCATTGTGATGACATTGTTTTCCGGCTCTGGTGCTTAAATGCTCTTTGGTCAAAATCCTACGTTTTAAAGAGTACTTTCTGATTTTTTTGTGAATTTTTCAGAACATTTCACTGTCAGGCATTTTTTAATTTACAGGTGAGTTGGTTAGTGAGTTCTTGTTGTGTTATTAATCTTAGTATTGAGTGCTTGAGGGATTTATTTTAAAGTTCGTATTGGGGGTAGTCTCGAAGAAAGCAGCGTCCGTTTGACAAGTCTTAAATATACGAATGATTTTGATTTCATTCATTTCAACATAAACTGTTGGGTGCGAAATATGTGGTAGTGATGGCAAACTACTGAGTATTATTTCTAAGGTATGGGATTCCCAAATCAAGGCAATGTATATCGGGTTATCCAAAAATACATTTATGGATTTAAGGATTTGATCTTAAGATAGAAAGTTCGTTTCCGAAAATGTCACGTAAAAGGTGTCCAAAGTCGGCAAAACTGATAATTGTAGGTGTCAAATATCCCAGGAAGTGATTTTCATGACGTTAGCCCTAGAAGTTAGGGACAACTCATTTGTTGTATAAAATTTCGTTGATGACTGGCAAAAAATATCGCTTGACGGAATGCAGAAATGGTTTCAACTTTTTGGCCCACGACAAAATTCCACACAAAATTCTAGCAAATCAATTTGCACGACGAAAGCAGAAATTGGGAGTATTTTTTCGGGTCGAAACTTTTCGGAAACTCCTGACTTACGTCGCCGTGCTTTTGTAATTGGTTTTCTTCCGAGTGATCGTTTGTCGGTCGTATTTCCGAAGAAAGCAAGTAAGCTGACTGTCAAAATAGTAGGCGTTTTCGATGTTGACGATGTAACACTGTTTCGTTAGCGCTAAATACTTAACTTTGTTTAACACAACTAATGTCAAATGGGTAATGTAGATAATAATTATAACTATTGACGTACTTAGTTTAAAAAGTAGTGTATATTTTTAACGTTTTGTATGTTATTAAAGCATTTGTTATCTACTTCAGCTGCGATTGTTTATAAATATATAAATATATATATATATGTATATGTCACTATGAAAGCACAGAAATTTTAACTTGGGTGTGTAGATGATTACATTGTTTAACACTAGAAACAAGGACGGATGTTTTTTACGGTGTGCTTTTTCGGTTATTGGTGATCTAATTTTTACTGTGTAAGTAATGATTGCAAATGGAGCTCTGAGATGAGTTTGCAAAGATTCTCTTGGTTGGACCAAAGAATATTGTAACAGCTTCTGTCGAGAAAAGACGTTATATTTGCAGTCGTGCGACCAGTATTGACGGGTAGAAATTAAGATCCCGTTTACACTCACACAGATCCAAAAGATACGGATCGTTTTGGATTAGAACGTTCACGCGACATAGGATCCAAATCAACAAAGCGTGAACACTTGGAAGTATGCTGGAACGCTGTTCCACTTAATTGGCTTGCTCAGCGCCGTGGTAGACCTGGACGTTTATTCTAAAGCGGCCTCTTTGTTTCGTAACGTACCATTCTTTTACACTGGACCTATTTTGGAACGGAAGCGAACATGTACACCTTGGAGAGCGATCCGAAACTGGCACGGACAGCAAATCCATGATGGTACAGATAAAGTAGTTCCAGTGTAAACGGAAAGCCTATCCGTGCACATGTGGTAACGATTTGTTCGGATCCTTGCAAGTGCAAACGTGTGTAAGAAATTGCCTTAGTCTGCAAGTGCAAACGCATGCCAGTAAATAGAATTGTCAATCAATTGATGGACCTTTAGTACAAGTGAATTTCTTAGAATGTTGAGGACAAAAGAAACAATGGAACACATGAAGTAAATGTAAAGCTAAGAAGGACAAAGAAGTGTGGTGACATACTCTGAAAGAGCAAATTAAGTGACAATTTTGGTTTTACGTTCATTCAATGAAACTTGAAAACGTGTTGTTTGAGGTCTCGAATGTACTCACAGCGTTTATATTACATCACATTTGTTGAGAAGAGATCTTTTTCAATGGTTTTCTAGTAGTTTTGGTCAACATTTGGAACATGATTATACAGTATTTATAAGACCACGACGGAGCAGATCAAATGAGTGAAACGCAGTTCCCGAAATTCAATAGGACACCGCAAAGAATCGCTCACTTTCTCAGCTGGAAGGGCTGGCGCAACAGTCACTTCAAAGTGAACCAGCTGTTATTCTCCTTATTTACGTTCTTGATGAAGAGAAACATTTTCCCAAACGCATCGCTAATCATTGTGTTGAATGACTACATAGCGACCAGCTAGAGATATTTGTTACTTAACTCTTAAAGTTTTTCAACACTCAATCAGAACAAATTTGCTTAAAACACAACCAATCACTGCCACAAGGAGATTGTCAGGTGATATAACCCCTAGGAGGGTGGCGAAGAATCCCGTAATACAGGGATTTGAGCCAGCGGCGAAGCTGGCCCAGAAAATTTGGTCCTGCTCTCGAGGTTCGGCAAGAGAATAGAATGCTTCAAAAACCACACCCTCAATTAAGCCTAAATTCTACAAAACAATTTGCGACAACTTTATGAAGCAAAGCTTCCATTTACCGTAAAAGCTCCATTAAGCCCCCCGCTCTATTAAGCCCTCCGTTTGAAGCAAAAGTTTGAAATCAGCCTCCCCTCTTTATTAACCCCCATGTTTTGAAGATAAGGCTTAGATTGCGTCCCTGTCGATACAGATTCACATTTCCTGGATAAAAACCTGAACGCGAGAATTGAGTGATGGCTGGAGGTTGTTATCAGAGGCCATCATTCGAAAGAGTTCCAGAATTTGTGCTCTCAGTAGGTCACTTTTCAGATCATACGTGACAAATATGGCCCATGAGGAGACTTACTTATGCGTCTTAGAACCCTCGATTATACTGATTAAGGTCATTAAAACTTTTTAGCATTTAATAGCTGCTGGCTAGCTAACACAAAAAAAAATCTAGTTTTGTAACCTTAATTGCGAATTTTTATAATAAGCCCCCTTCTAATAAGTCCCTCCCCTAGGACCTCAAAAATTCAACAAGCCTCCCCGGGGGCTTATTAGGGGTTTACGGTAGTTAACTTAACACCACATTTAAACATGTAAGCAGATACACTCCTGCTTTCGAGAATAGCAGGACTAGACGTTGACATAACAATGACGAAGGGCATGCCTCTGAACCAATTAAATTAGTCCAGCCGTGATCATGATCATGATCGCTGCGTCACCCTCCTCCTCTCCAGATTGAGCAGGAGTGCTCTTTGTTTTAGGCTATTGGGAGGCAGGCCCAAATTAACAATGGCCGATTGTAAGGCAGGACCAAATACAGGATCCCGTAAAAAAGCAAAGGCAGTCACAGTTTGGTTAAACTGTTACCATAGAATTTGGGGGGGGGGGGGTCTACCAACAAAATGAAACTGTAGGAGCATGCTAAGAAATTTTATTTTGAAACTATGAAAATTGTTGATTTTGATGACCTTTGGCTTCTCCACTGATTGGAGCCCGAGACATGCATACCAATGGTGTTTCTAGTTTTAACTTATCTAACAAGGAAAACAATTAAAACGAGAGAATACTGTTTGTGTAACTGTTACTCTGAAATATGACAATTGCAAAAACTGAGACCTAAAAGAGGAGACTGTGGATAATGTTTGAGGAATGTAATTTAAGCTGGCTATAATTTGCTTTATTGTTACGTGCACTGTAATTGGCCTATACATGAACAGTGCCATGGTGTTAAATTCCCTGATATAGTTTGGGGCCAGGAGCTAGAGTAAGGTTGGGGCCAGGCGCTAGACGGTTAGGAATAAGTATATGAGGTCAAATTACATGAAAGAGTTTTTTTAAAAGGCAAATTTTAATTTCTGATTGTACATTTTCTGCACATGTTTTCATAATATATAAACACACTATTATAAATTTCATCCTATCTGAAGCAGAAATTTTTATACCTTCCCAAAATGTTAAAAGAGGACTTTTTGCTGAATTTTGTATGGCCGACTGAGTAGACAAAATATCGTCTAAAGACGAGCGTAGCTCACAAAAAAGACCGATTAAGTGATTTGGCACATGTTTATTACGGCATTCCAATAGATCTCTGATTTTATATGCACAGAGAACATTTTCAGGCGATAAAATATTTAAGATGTAACATAGACATCCTTACCACAAAACCTGACAAAGGGTTTGGGGTCGTAATTTGTAACAAAAATGATCATGTTATGAGCAGGACAAATTTGCAAATTTGAGCAATGTTAAAAACCATGACAATACCAGGGGCGGATCCAGGGTTTCTCGCCATTCTCATCTGAGAGGATATTTCTTTCCTTGAATCACCAGAACACTAACACAATAAACACCTACCTGTTTCATATAGTATTAACGACAATTAATAATGTCAACAACAGCCATGGTTGCTTGTGACCTAGCTGTAATATATAGCATTGTGAAGGAGCTTGTCTGCATAGGTTATTAAGGTGTTAATTCTCCTTTTATGCTGTTGTTCTTTTGCTTTTATATAATATTTTGAGTTTTTAAACTTACCAATGTGAGTGCAGGATTTCAAAGATAAACCAACTAATTGGTGACAAACTCAAAACAATATAGCAAAGGGTGCGAGTTGAAAAAGACAATTAAATTTCGTTTTCTTCTGTTACCAGTGAGAAACCGATGAGAAAAGATGACATCAGAAACACAGAAAAGAAGCAGGGCAAAATTTTATCGAGAAACCCAACAGTGTCTCACTATATGTAACCATTCTGTTGAATGGAGCAAAGTGCAATCAAGAAGCTTGTGAAGTTGGAAAATAGTTTGTCCTGCTACACAATGTATAATATAGTTTGTGGAAAAAATGAAAGCATTAATAGTCTGATCTGAGCTCTCTACTCAATGCGTAGCCCCTAGGGTCCAAATTTGGCAAATATTTTTGCTGGCTTTCACGAGGAGTGAATTCTAAAAGAAAACAACCAAAAATATCTATTTATTTCTGCTACCTCAGTGACAACTCTGCCTTCTTTCAAACAGAGTTGGGTTTTTTTGCAAAAAGTTAATTATTAAATCTTAAATCAAAAAATTAATTAAAAAAGAATTAAATTATTATCACTCAAGCTTAGAGTAGAAATAAGCCATAGGTCAACAACTAGAAAATTCAGAATGTGCCAAACTGTAGGATGGACATTTTCGGATCAATGGCATACCTAGAACGTCCTTCCATCTAAGTGTATTGAAAGTTGACTTGCAACGTTAGGGAATGAAGCTTTGCAACACTGTGATTCACTTTTTTGACTAACATTTAAACCAATAGGTTTTTTCTCCAGTTATTTATAATAGTCCTTTGACTAAACAGAATAGTTACTTGTTGTTTGACTTCAACTCAGTGATTCCACTTAGAAGGGTTTATCCTTTTTGGAGGAATTTTGTTTGATTGGAAGGATGAAAGAAGGATTTATCAATTAGAAGAGATTTGTAAGGATTTTTTTAAGAAATTGGGAGGATTTTGTGGAAATACGACAAAAAATCTACAAAATTGATAAAAAGCCTTTCGCCGTTGTTAGCATGTCATAGTTTTCTCCTCTCATATGCTTGTACGGAAACTGTAAAGCAAATTAACACCTCCAAGCAGCAAAAGTATGACAAGAAGATTCAGCGAAGCGAGTTTCGATGGCAACTAATCCATGAAAGACTTACATATGCATAACACACAATCTATACGACTTTCACTGCAAATGAATGGAGCAGATTTCCGAATTCTCGATTGTTTGCAGTGATGACGATACTCAAAATTGAAAGCTTATTAGGGATTCTGCCGTTAATAGTATAAACTCCTATTTTTTGGACTTACATATGTCTAGAGAAATGCCTTCAAAAACGTGTATATTCTTCACAACGCACTCTTAGCTATTTAAACTATTTTAGTTAATACCAACAGAATTTTCGGTCATTCTTCGTAGTTTTTGGGCAAATATATTCTGTCTTTATTTCCTAATGTTATGAAATATTTACCGCAAAAATCTTAAAGAAGCAATATCTTTGTATCTTTTCAGTAGTACCAATTGAATTCATTATCACACATCAAACATTTCATTGCCTAGAGATATGGGTTCCTTTTGTTGTTGAAAATATTGTTATATTGTTGTTATGCTATTTGAAATGCAGTGTTATGCGTATGACCTCTGCAATGCTCTGTCAATTAACTGTTAGATTCCTATACTTAGAATTAATGTATTTTGAAATTATCTTCAGCCTAAGAAAAAAGCTCCCCTTAGGCCACTCCGAATAGGCCCAATCTAAAAATTGCCTGAATTCATAAGCCCCCTGGCAGCAATGCAAGTATTTAAGATAAACGAAGAGCTTTAAAAGTGGAGGTGATAATTAAGTCTCCGCAGAACTGATAATTACCATTGTAGGTTCGATGCCTGCCATTCCTAAACAACCATAGGTCATTAATCGACATAAATCGAGTAACAGGGCAGAAGGGAATAGGAAGGTTTTTTCATATATTTTGGAAGGAATTTTTAGCAAAATAAGGATTTTTTCGGGACTTTGCTTGAGCAAAAAGTGGAAGCACTGCTTCAACTGACTGAAACAAAGGGAAATTCCTCTGTTTCAATTTAAAAAAATGTAAATGTGAGAAAACTTTGAAATTTTTGGTAAACCAAAAAGAAAGAGTTGTGAAAAATTACAAGAATGTTAACTGGGTATTTTGCAATTGTTTCTCTTAACCTGAGGGCTAAATTGTCTACAAAGTGGAGCATTCCGGCTGGTGTAAATAGGACAAAGAGCTTGGCTGTGTATTTGTGACAAAATCGAATATATAACCTCAAAAAGTTCTCTGGGCTTCCTCTTGCCTTGCAACGTCAGTACTGTTTGATTCAATTTTGTTAGTAGTGTTTGTAAACCAAGTCACATGCTTCTTTGCATCTGTATTTGAATGGAAATTATAATATGAAATGAAATTTATTTTCAAGATCAAAGTACAGTATTTGACTAAATTGTCATTAGTTGTGCAGTCAAATTGGAAGACTTTGCCTTTTGAAACCATGGATATAAGTAGGCCTGTTCTGGTTCAAATCCACAACCTATTGCAAGGAAGCAAAAATGGCAGTTAAACTCAATCTCTCATAAATATATCACCACTAAAAATGTACATTTACCAAAAATCTCTTTTGTTAAGGATGAAACTACTGATATTGCATCCTTTAAGAAGGGACATTTGATCCCCAAAATATTCTACTTCAATTTACTGCAACAAACTAAAGAAGAAGATCTCGTTGAAAAACGACATGAAAAATCTAGCATAAATGCACCCAGTGAAAGGCTACATGAAAAGAAGATTGCACTAGCCAATATTTCTGAGGTTGCTACAATGGTACTTTACATGAAAATGGGAATTACATTTGTTAACTAGTAAAGGGACTGTGATGAACAAGCGGAGAGCCAGAACAGAAGAACACGCATGACAATCATACGTTCTATAGATATTATTGTGACAGTGATATTCAAAAATGACGCTATATTAGGGACGCTGTTGCATAATCGAACAATGAGACTGTTATCTGACTGACTATCTTGACAGCAACTATATAGGGACAATGCATCACTCAAGTGTAGAGGCATACACTTCAGGTTATTATGAGCCATTAGAGTTTTTTAAAGTTTAAAATGGGTGCCAGACAGCATATGTGACCTTCTCACAAATAGTAGTACACAAGTCAGTTTACTTGTTCTCTACTGAATAAAGAGACAAATAGAATCAAAAGGAGGATGAAACTAGACGAAACACAATAACTAACTGCAAATATTTCAAGAAAATTTTCTTTAATAGTTGTAAAATATCTTAAATTGTTAAACATTCAGATACTTTAATACAATACTTAATGTTACTTGTTAAAATACTAGGTATTTTGTTATTTGAAACAATGGAAGTTAATGATTATAAATCTTTTTAATCAATAGTCAATTATTTGCAATTGTCTAAGAATTTTGGTTTGGAAACATTAAATATCTTGTTTGTACTATGATAATTTACCATATATAATTATTGATAACAGAGATCACTTTGATTCTAAATCGATTTTGATGCAAACAGAAGTGAATGGTCATCTGTCCATACTAGTGAGATTACACTCTCTTTTGCAAATATATCACAAGTACAAGATGATTACATAAGACATAATTTAAGCAATTCCACACATATCAACATATTCCCCCTTAAACTGATAACACCATAAAAGGAGATTTTACACTTCTTATAAACTTGGTCTCTGATAATTTCAATCTTCACATTTTCCGAAAATTACATTAACGCATCATTCTCTGACCAGGATGTGGTTGACAACAATTGTAACCATCTTATGATAGGCAGAGCTGATTGATGATCAAAGAAATCAGTAAATATGGGCTTAAATATGAACAAAACTGCAAAAATGCAAGGCAGCCGACATTTTGTAATAATACTTGAATCTGAAGTAAATTAACACTATGTTCACTATGGCATGTTTTTAATGCAGCTGACCAAATCAGATTTTAGGGCACTTGAATTGCAGTGTATGGGTTTTTCGCTCATATGGAAAAACACGCTTTCACACCAAGATAAAAGATGACATTTTCGGCGTACGGCGAATTTGCTTTTTGACAAACAGGAAAAAAAAACATTCAAAAGAAACAAACCCCAATAAAAATGCAAAGTTCGAACAAAACTCAACAAGAGATGGCAGAAATAGGAAGGAAACATTGTTCTCTATGCACAAAAATCCAAAGTCTTATGTCAAATGTAGATTTAACTGAGCCTGATCATATTTGAGTGCATGTGCTCTAGATTTGAAATTGTCTTCATCAAGTACTTCTCAAACAGTAAAATAGCTAGTAGAATATTAAGCTTCAAACTGGTACACCTGCTTTCATAAACTCTGCACTTTGACCACCAGACAATTCTTATCTATCACATAAAAATATTGCAAAATGTTTTTAATGTTAAACAAAAATGAGTATAGTTCACATTTCAATGTTCTTATCTCTGAATTTTTGCCATGGGGAAAACTGCTATACTGGTTAATGTTGCCCTAGGTCTTAAGATGGCTTAACAGCAAAACATTGACCCGTGACTTAAATGATAATGGACATAAAACTGGATCACAATGGTAAGCAGTCTTGTGCATTATAGGTAAAAGGAAAAAAATAGTTTTGTTCCAAAATGACCATATTACCCTTTAAGGAACATTAGGGATAAACATAGGCACTATATCTCTTTACAGTTTTCAACAACTCAACACTTCCTAGATGCCAATTGTCTGCCACAACATGTGCACAACATCTTGAAACAACATCTAACTATGTATCTGTTGCAGGTACTAGAAGTATGCAAAAGGCATTTTTAATTAGCAATACTTCAAAAATACGATCATACATGATGAAATTCTATTTTACAAACTGCACTATGGCAACTTGTGTAAATCATACAATGTATAAAGCTCTTCGGTCTTTTTATATACTGTGTTGGTTATTTCTACACATCTTTTTAATAACTCCTTCACTTCCAATTCAGTCTGTCCACAAGCTACCTTGGATATCATATCTCCACGACTTGGCAAGGTGTACATTGCCATCTGAGCTGCTTTCCTGATTAACCAAGGATGGAAGTTAGCCAAAGTATCTTGGTAAGCAATGGATGCTATAGTGGATGCCTTATCTGAATCAGAACTTTCTCCTAGTCTTTCCATAAACAGGGAAGTGAATGCCAAAGCTCGATGCAGACGCAACAAAGTTCTTGATCCTAACAGAGCCTCGCCACTATCTTCATTTCTCTTGACTTCAAACTTAAACATTGATTCTACAGATAAATATTCATCCTTTGTACCTTCTGAAGGATCTCGTAACTTTTTCAGTATTTCAATTTTTTCAACTATATCAGAGGTGATGAAACCAAAGATAGATCCAAGCATGTGAAAAAAATGACAAAGTTCATCATAAGCAGCAATGTAGTGATCAAGGGCAAGGGCTTGCTCACTGCAGTCTTTAAAACTGTTGATTACAACATTAATATTGAAATTACTGTTTTCGCTCATCATTGAAATCTGTAAGTGAAATGAATTATGAAAATTACTATACGAAATCACAACAAAACACAATTCACTAGCTGCCGCGGTATGGTAGATAAGACAGTAAACTTGTAAGCAAGTAGTTGCGAGTTTGGATCTACATTACTGCAAACAATCTACCATTGGTGAGAAAGTTAAGGGGAGTCCACTAAAATATATGGCCCATTTCCTAGTAAACTTCCCAAGCCTTGGCATTGGTAGGAGCTACACTAGGCAGTGAGTATGCTGAATAAAAATAGAAGATTGAAAGACTCACTTCAATTTTTTATGAACTGAGGAAACAAGTTTTCTATGTGTTATGTAAAGTCAGCTTTCCAAACAGGGGCACACCAGGCATTGTAGAAGAAATAAGTAAACAAATTCTCATATGAAGAAGCATTCTACTTGCAAAGAATTGTAGCAGTGTCCATTATAGTCAAATTTTCAATGTTGGCATAAGGTTGCAATCAGAATACGTCAACATGTATCAATCACTTCAGTCTGTATTTACTCTAAGAAGTTCAATTGCCCTCAACAAACACAATTGTCATTCCAAATCATTCTCATTGTGTTATGAATTCCGACGGCAAAGCACTCTGTTTTTCTTTAATTCTAGCTTGCTATACAAGGTTGTCACGTGAAACTACAAAAGCATATACAAAAGCAACAAATCCTTGTCTACAAAACATAGAATTCAAGGTAATATCCAGATTAATTCATTGATAAGAGGGCGATATGAAATACACAGTTCAGTCTCTACTAATGTATCATTTCGTAAGTACCCAAGTACCTCCCCTCACAATAAAGTACTGTCAAGGCAGCTTGAAAATATTTGATGTTCTCAAAAAATAAGGTGAGCATGACCAACTTATGTATCCCCGATTTCAAATCTAGTGGCCTCTTGAAATGCATTTATAATTGCAAAGGAAGATATGGATACTGCCAAATTTCATAAACTTTAAATTCATATAGATTTTCAAATAGTGAAAAGCTTAAAGTTAGTTCTCTTAACGTCAAAATCCACAATATTATTGTCAATAATAGTGGTGGCACGACTTGCAGCACGAGTCCTCGGCTTACTTACCAAGTGATAATTCAAAAGATGAGTTCCTTTTACAAGATGATAAGATACAAATCAATTTGTCTTTTCGTTTATCCTGCAAAATTATACATTTCCTGTACAATACGGTACGTTTGTACATTTTCTTTCCAGCCCGGAAAAAGATCTCTCCGAAGTTAAGTTCCATAACGAGACCATGTATTTAAACGAGGACGTTTCAATATGTCTATTTTCGCATACAGGGAGCCGTTATAGATATTAAACTTACTTATGTCTGTGGTCACATCTCCAATGAGGTATAAGAATAACAAAAATTCGTGGTTAAAATCCGAAGGTCAATTTTCTCATGTAAAACAGTTCTTATCACAACCCTAGAACCTGTAACTTATGTACTAGATTGAGAATAGGTTGTAACATAAGCGTAAATATGTATTCCACCTTCAGGAGCGTGTGCAACTTATTCATAGAGTATAATGAATTGGACTGGGAAAATTCGGGCATGACATAATTACCGTGGGTAGCTACTATACAGAGAGTTTAGTTGCTGACTATACCGTGTATCCATTTTTGCCAAAGGATTAAGATACCGTGTCAAATTCTAGTAGTATTGTCACAGGATGGCAGAAATCAAGGCAGCACCTTTAGGTAAGATAAATAGGCAAGTTTGCTCAACCTGTGACGTGTATTCACTGTCTTTCACAGTGCAAGATGTCTGGCAGTCGAAAGGAGCTATTACAAATAAGGACTGACTAACTCATTTCATATGTCGATTCAGTTTGTAAACATCCTGTTGTTAATAGTTATTGGCACACAATTGGGACATGGTACAATTTTTACACCAGCTTTTTAGCAAAGGGGAATGATTATAATAGGGCCTACCGTCATCATCATCCCAACGGATGATCGAAACTCAGCTGAAAGTCTTAGCACTGTTCGGTCCTGAGGTATGGTGTCTCGGGAAGTTGATTTTTGCAGGGAGGCTTGTCTATGTCTACGTCTATACCAGGCCATTTATGTAACTGAAAATACGCAGGATGTAACTTGAATCTCACTCTAATGTGTCTGCTGTTCCAGATCTTATTCAATTTAGCTAGCTTTGCAATAGTCAATTGCTTTTCACAGTTTTACCTTTATTTTGCAAGTTGCCTCAGTATTAACCGTTGAGCCAAGGTAGTTAAACATCTTTATGGATTATAACTCTGCTAATGCATTTCAGTTAAAAAGAATATTGAACTTTATAACCTTATGACTTTTATTTCTCAAATTTGGATATTTTTTATTTTTCTAGGAGCTGGCCAAGGTAACTTTATACGAAAGGAATACTGTATGTACATAGCATGAATTTTTTGAAATATTTTGCATTCAATATGTATGCTCTGTGGTGGAATTATTACATTGCACAGACGTTATGTGCAGATCCTTGCCTTTTAAAAGAACATGTATAGTTAAATGTCATACAACAATATGAAGACCACCCTCTATTCCATATATTACAAGATCCAAGACCACTCCAACCTAACACTGAAAGAAGTCCAAAGAAATATCTATTCATACCATGTGAACAAGACTTGGAACATGCTGGGTCCAAATCTGCTTCTGGATAATATATTGCCAGACATTCACCACTTGGGCAACAATTGAATAAAAGACCAGAACTGCTAGGGACTACCTCTGCTCCAGCTAGAGCAGACTCACCAATTCCTACCTCTCCCACCTAGATCCCTTTGTCTTAAATATGGTATATCACCTCGTGATGTTCCACATCTTTTCAACTGCCCTCAAGACCAAACAAATCTCACATTCTATGGCAAGACCTGCAGAGACAGCAGGCACTCGTGGCAATGACAACAACAGCTTTTGTGAAAGTGAATATATAATGATTATAAGCAGGTTTTTTATACCAGAAGGGTAAGATATTTTGTAATTTAAACTGGCCTAGGGCTCAGATGCAACTTGTATTACACTAAGGAATTACAATTGCATTAAAATGCCCGTTGATAGAACCAGCTAATGTTAACTTTATTATTATCACAGATGTTGGTCGGAGCTGTATTCTTGTTACTATTGGTGGTAAAAATATCATGCTGGATTGTGGTATGCACATGGGATATACTGATGAGGTACATGTATAGTGTTTTTCCCTTTTAGTGACAAATATAGTTTCAATTGGTATGCCAGGTTGACAATGTAATGTACTAATGAATATAGTAACCAGGCTATGAGAATTTTCAGAAATAGATAGCAAATGTATTGTTTATGTATCTTATCCATCATTGTAGGTATCTCAGAAAGGATTTTTACAGGCAAGTGACAGATCATGTGCCTGGTGGTGACTTTCCCAAGGAGGCAAATGATTTGTACAAAACATTTTCAGACAGGTGATCTAGGTAGGGTGAGAAGAGTGATAAAGAGCATACCTAATTTATTCCAGTTGGTCGTGAATGCACACCAGTTATACCATGTGGTAACCAGAGAGTCTTGTTTTAAATGTAGCTGTAGTAGCTTAGACAAACGCTTTCATTACCAAGAAAAACAGGTTGACAGACTTTCAAATTATTACCAGCTTAAGATCACATCCCAAAGACAAAGGTATTCATAATGATCACAATTGAGATAAAGCAAACTATTAGTATAAAACAGAACTGTGTTGACTACAAGAACTTCCTCATTTCTATATCTACATGAAAAGTGAAAGGAAAAAGTAAGAGAAAGGAAGGAAAAAAGAATGGAAGACAGGAGGTAGGAAGCCAAAAAGAAAGGAAAGAAGGAACTAACTAGAAATGTTAACCTAAGCCAAACCATTGAGTTGCTATCTCAGGAGAATCTTCGAAAACCCCAATTTCAGTGGTTCTATTTGGACTTTTGATATTGCCACAGTGGTAATCAATACTGTAAATGGTGATTTGAATCATGTCCAAATACTAATTTTTAGTTCCTGAAAGAACAAAAAAGTTATCACAACTTTTTAATAGCTTTATGCATTGCTAACAGATTAGCAGGCAAATGAATGTATTGTTAGAGGTGACAAAAATTTGTTTGAATGCCAAATTTTGTTTAATTTGTATGGCTTAAGAAACTTTATAAAAATCATATTTAGTAACTAGACTTTTCCTGTTTGGCGTTTCTAGCGAAAGTTTCCAGATTTTACATATATCTCAAAGACCCCTCCTTACACACAGCACATTGATTGTGTAATTATAAGGTATTTACACTGGTTTTTTCATCAAATTTTTTGCCTTTTGTGTGTTCAATTAACAATTGGGGCAGGAATTTACTTACTCAGGACAGTCTGAAGTATTTTGATGCAAGTACTGTTATGTTATTTTTTACAAAGGGCATTCCTGAAAGTCCTCTGTATAAGTATGGGTTAGAATAAATCATAATTTTCAGCAGTGAAGCTGAAAACCTGGTTGGCTCTCTCATACCAGTGTCTGTAGTTATAAAACTGCTTGTATACTTATAAGCTAATAGATACATAAATCCACCCTGTCTACAACAGATTGACTGGTTGTCAATTACACTCATAAAAATAGCAGAGAAAGCACAAATAAGAATCGTTCCAGTTAGCAAACAGAGATCAGTTTTTTTCAGGGAATAAGACTGTTAAGAGCAAATATAACATTACATAGGGGAATAGAATATATCCTGAATGAAGTTGAAAGGCTACTAGCATAGAAGAGAATATCAGAAACTGTAAGAGTGAAAGCTACATTCATTTGGCTACAGATGCAGAAGGCAAGAGACTTTGACAGACACTATGAATGGAGAAGTTGAGGGTATGAGGAGAAAGGAGGTACTCAGAGGGAACTGGGTAAAAGCGTGGACAAAGAAAAGGGGAGTGGAAAGGAGAAAGGGGACAATGTGAGCTATGAAGGAAAAACAAAAGGAAATATGTACCCAAATTATCAGAATACTGACAGGAATAACCTAACATTACGTGACTTGTGAATAAATGGAATCCCATATAATACCATAGAAATAAAAGCAGTCATTATGTTTGACTACAGATATTTCATAGTAACGGATTAGTTCTTGTTGAATGCGAAAAATAAAGTTATATTTTTCTTTTTATTTAAAAATGAATTGATATTTTTACCTTCAATTAATGTGATTGAGTGTATTATAGCCTATAGTTGTTGTGTAAACTTCCATTTTTGTTTTCAGTCATTTTCATCTGGATCATTGTGGTGCTCTTCCCTACTTTACGGAAATGTGTGGGTATGATGGACCAATATACATGACTCACCCAACCAAAGCCATCTGTCCAATATTACTTGTAAGTAGATGGACCTCTGTTACCTTCATATTAATATCTTGTATGATTGATATCTTGCATATATATTGTGTATGCATTACTATTTATACAAAATATATCGTATATTCATATTACAGCAGGTTGTACTGAGAATAAGTTAACAGGAGTGCAATGAACCACACTACTTGTCAAATAAAGGTGTGCAATGAGGCGTTTTTTTGTAATTCAGGATAAAATGACTTATTGTGACATTTTTTACCTTTGAATAAAGAGAAAAGTATTTATTTTTCATTTAATTAATATATAAAGTATGAACAACTTTGATCTCTTTTTTTTAATATGCTCTGTATTTTATACACATTTCTCCTTCATTGAATGAATAGAACCTGTTTGATTAAGAAAAATTCAATTATTGATGTACAGTACTGATTTCGGCTTGTGAAGAACATTTACTCAGTTATCTGTGATAGCAGTGTAAAGTGTATTTTCACCATTATATTTATTATGTTTAGCCTTACACATTTGGATATTGAGCCTTGGGAAAGGAAGGCCATTTTTGATAGTCTGATTTTATTTGTTTTTGGCATTGCTTGTGCATCTTCCAAAGTTGTGCGGGAGTTAATATGGGTTCCTTATACCTACGTAGTACTGATTTCACTTTAGTTCTTTTTGGCTGCCCTTGTTTCTGTGTCAGTCAGTAAATTTCTGAATCATCTTAAACCAATCCATTTGTTCTTGACGTGACAAGTGAAGAGGTTTCCATAATATAAAAATGTGATTTTTTTTTGTTTTTAAAACTTTCTTTTTATTTTGTGGTAAGTGTGCCAAAAAGTACAATTTCATCAGTAATTGATGATTTGCTAAAGTGGTGTTGGAAAGAAAATTGTAATTTTGATGTGTTCTGGACATGACATGCAAAAAGGCAGTAATAACTATACCCAAAATATTATTTGAAAACTCTCTGAATCAAACTGAAAGGAGGACAAAAATGTCTTTGTTTGTAAACCTTTATGGTGTGAAGATCCTGTGGCAGGATCACATGTTTTGGTAGTCATTTTCACTTTGCAAGCACAAGATGGCTGTTCTCTAGGAAGAATTGATGCTTGGCGTACAGTAGCTGGAACATGTTGTTTGATCCTGTCACCCAAGCTTTGAGAAGTGTGACCTACATCCCGAGCTTCACATCGGCAAAAAATTCATATACTACTAATCTTTTTTGTGTGTTAGGTACACAGTCCTTGTGAATGGATGGCAAGATTTGCAAATTTTCAAGGCAATTTTCAATTTTTTTACCACAAAAAGATTGTTAAATATGAAGCTTTGCTCTGAAAATTTAGTGCTTATATGTGTCTGGAACAAAATATTCTGGACACGTAGAGTATGACAAATGAAGCCAATTGAGACAGTTAAAGCTCTTGTCAAGTTTATAACATTCAATTTGTCATTTTTTTCAAATTTGTATCGCTATATTTTTCATCATGTGCAGGAGGACTTCCGGAAAATTACTGTGGATCGCAAAGGGGATAGCAATATCTTTACATCCCAGGTAAAAAGGTCAAGTACAAAGAAGTTGGTTCCACTGCAGTTTTCCAGTGATGGGGTTATGGGAATTGTCAAGTACCAAAGGAAAAGATAGTGCCATTGCTGTGTAATGTAGTCGTACATACTTCTCTTCAGCACCAGACTGCATGACATTGACCTTGTAGTGATACTTTTAGATTCAACTGTGAATTGCTGTGCCAAAACAATGGCTAAAAATTATTGCATTTAAGGGGAATTGTTATTTAAGGTGATTCACAATAATTTAGCGCTCTCGAGTTATTTTATACGCAATTGATTATAAAAAGTTAAATTTAAGTTAACTGCTTTTGTGAGAAGAGATCCATTGTCTACAATTATTTGACCTATAAAGCCTAGCCGTGCAATTTTATGGGTCATATAGATTGGCCATTTATAATGGTAGCAAAGTTGCAGATTTTTGCTTCACATAGTATGCTTACAACCTTTTACATGAACTTTTTTAAATCTCATAAGATTTCTAAGTTTTGCCTAATGGTGAAATTTGAGTGTTTAAGTCAATGCACCTTGTTATATGCAATAATATTTTTAGATGATCAAAGATTGCATGAAGAAAGTCATACCTGTTAACTTGCATCAATCTGTCCAGGTAAGTCATCAGTTTTTTCATCTCACAATTTCTTAAATTTTCTTCCATATTAATTCTTTTAAGGAATTGCTAACAGGTGAAAGTTGAAATTGAGATTAATGCAGAGTGTTTAAAGAAAATTTTAAGAGTTAGTGAAATATGGTCACAGTCAATCATTTCTCATATCCACTGTCTTTGTATACATAATCTGCATTAACCAAGTCAACATCAAGGTACAAAAGTTGTTTAGATTAAACTTACTTGAACTTAAAGTTGAAGATCTTAATGTCAGATGTCCACTGAAGCATCCTCCAGAAAAAGTTTTTGTATTTGCAAAACTCCGATGCTTAAATTGGTGCTATATGCATTAATGTACAGATAAGGTATACTTAATGAAACATTTTTGCTTTTAGGTGGATGATGAATTGGAAATCAAGGCATACTATGCAGGGCATGTGCTGGGTGCTGCCATGTTTGCTGTTAAAGTTGGGTCATTATCATTTGTCTACACAGTATGTGAAGTAGAGGATTTTAATATAAGATGACCAATATTATTTGTCTACCTTTCAGAGATACCTTTACCATACTATGCTGCCTTGTCTCCCCTGTATAATTATTTATTTCAATGCATTTTCAATCTATGTAAATGTGAAAGCTGTTTGGAAGTAACACGGTACTCTTATTTCTCCAAAGAGAAACAGTGCCTTTCCAATACGTGTGTATTAAGGGTAGGTATGCTTGTTAAGGAAGGAATCTCAATGTTTTGATCCAACTTAACTGGCTGTTCATCTTTAAACTTGTGTTGAAAGTTCAACCACAAAACCAGGAACAACTTGAAAATTTACGTTTCTCCCATACAACTTCAAGGCAGATAAATCCTTATTGTGATTGGGTAAAGGAGACATTGGTTCCAAAGGGAACCGACATGGATATCACTGAAGATTTTTCTTTATCATATACTTTGATCAATGATTGAGAAACAGTGTATCACTAGTTTTAAAAGTCCAAGTTTAAAATTAGGTATTTCTTCTGAAAGTGCTGGTTTTCTCGCTTTTACGTAGAAACACAGATAAAAAGATTACTTTTTTCATCGATGATCCAAGAATTGTCCTCTGTATATAGTTATGCACAGTCTGAGATATTTTAATAAATTTTGAGCTATTGTAGAATCACAAACATTTGGACTTGAGTGGAATCATATTTAAGCCATTCTTTAACTTTCGGATCCAAGCTAATCCAACCATTTAGACTAATCCTGTAATGTACAATGTGAGGCAAATTTATTAGTTTTAAAGAGATCTAATGTTTCCCAGCTTCCTCTTTCATTTAGTATTGCATTCGTGTACAGAAGTATGTAGCATGAATACTCTTGTAAGTGAAATGTAATTCACAAATACTTGATAGCACCAGTTTACATGACCACGTTATGAAGATGCCATACGCTCTGATCACTCACATGTATAACTACTTTTATCCCAAACTTGAAGACGTTTATTAAGGAAAGAAATGTAGCACTCAGCCTGCTTAATTTGCTTAGTCATATTCGTAACCATCTGAGATATTTGCAGTAGTGGAGATAAACATCTCTCTGCAGTGTTTTTGTGTTGGACCTGTACTAACTGTCTTGGGATCTAGGTGCTAGTGTAAAGAGAGTAGTCTCTTCTTCAAGTAGCTCCTTCTAGACATACAGATTTGACATTGAATTTCTTAAAAGAACGTACAATGTCCAAGAGGTAACCAGAGATATTTTAGATATGACCATCAATGGAAAGAAGAACGAGAGATCACACTAGCTAAATTAAGAATCAAATCCACATTTTCCTTATCATACATATGTTCTGTGTGCCTTGCCTTGGAATGTTTAGTGTATTATCTATTAGGTTTTATCTACTTTTTAACATTTTGAATAGCAAAACGTAATTACATTTTACGTTTCTGTGAAAAGTTATCCTCTTTCTGTCTCAGGGTGATTATAATATGACTCCTGACCGGCACCTCGGGTAGGTATGAACCACTTAGTCAACAATAGTAATCATTGAAATCAAAGTATAATTGCCAAAATAATGTTAAAATACTACACCACACTTGATTAAAACCACTGTTAGTAATTATACAACCCACCATGATAACGTGTTAACGTTTAACACCAAAAGGGCCAACCATAGTAAAGTTACAATGTACCTTGCATGCTTCACAACATCGTCACTTACTTTACTTTAATATCTGTACTGTATTATATCATACTATATACTATACTACACTACATTACACACACTACGCGACGCGACACGAACCTAGCCTACACTATACTTTATCATACTATACTATATACTTTACTAGAATATGCTATGCTATACTATACTATACTATATCATACTATACTATATACTTTACTAGAATATGCTATGCTATACTATACTATACTATACTATATCATACTATACTATATACTTTACTATATACTTTACTATACTATGCTTTACTATACGTATCCAAACTATATTATATATACTATTCTATGGTATACCATACTATGCTACGTTATGCTATACTGCAGAAACATTTGTTATATTTAAGCGAATCGGATGTATGTGGCGTTCAAGTTCCCTTGCTGATAACTATTATTATTGTCTTTTGATTGATATTCTTTTTTGCTTTCTCTTTAATCCTAGTGCTGCTTGGATTGATAAATGTCGACCAGATCTTCTTATCACCGAATCAACATACGCAACAACCATTAGAGACTCAAAAAGGTGTTCATTCGTGCTTTCTGTGTTGTTCTCATTGATATTATTTAAGTCTGATTGTAATTGCGTTGGTCGTTTTTTAAGGATTAACAGTCTTTCTTTGCCTATTTTGCTTTCTTTGCTGAAATGGGTTGTCCTTCCTCTGAAAAGCAACAGTTCGCCACCTGCAGCTCTTACATGATTCTTATTTTTCTTGTTTTCGGACTTTCATTTGGACACTTTGTTCAACATGATTGACGTATTATTCTGTAAATGTTTCACTAAAATGTAGTGCTGCAGGGCTAGTAAAATGTAACTTGACCGTCCTTTTGAAGAAGGTAACGATCCATCCGCGAAATTTCGACCTTCAAGGCCTTCGTGCGATAGAGTGAGGAATAGCTAATACATGGGTCATACATGCATAAAAGAAGGAGGACTGGGACCAAACGACCATAGGCAGAAACTGTCACACACATAGAGACAAAGAACAGTAACAAGGGTAAGAATAGAGCTATGGAAAGACACCAAACAAGAAGGGAGGACTAGGGTAAAAAAATATACACATGGATGGAAAAAATTGAAATGATTGAAAAAGGAACAAGTGCGGATATGGTTGTGAATGGAAGTCAAAATCAAATTTGGAAGTGCCAAATGTCATCAACTCTGGGTCAAAAGGCAAAATCTCATCAACAAGTGCGACGCTGTGATACCAGTTGAGAGTAAGGAATGGCTTTTTTGGTGCGTTGGGGTGGAAGGATTCGTAGTGAAGGTAGTTGTACGAGTCAGTTGGTTTGTACCTAGTAACTAGAAAAGGACCGAACTCGAGCTTGTAATCCCCTGACTCAAAAGCCAACTCTCAAACCTCCGTGACATAACGGAACAAAGATTCAGTGCAGGACTTTCAAAGTCCTTGGTATGACGAGACAAAACCCAGCGGTGGGTAAGGTCGGCTCCCACTTGGTGCAGCTATTGCGGTAATGCTCCATTTTTAAGATGTATATCAAAGCTCTTGTGTAGGTTAAAATACTGCATATATCTGACACTGATGAAAGCTTAAGCCCAAACGCAAAAAAAATTAATGAATTTCCTCTTACGTACCGCCTGGTTTAGTCTGCACCGTGATGGCATGAAGGTTTAAGTATCAACTTTTGAGCCAATTGTAAAGTTTTCTTTTACTACAAAACGCAAAAATCGTTTGAAGTAATAAGTTCATCGATAAAGATTTCGTCTGTCACACATAGACTCATCATAATGCAGTATCGGACAACAATTCTCAATTTGTGGTGCAAGGAGCCAAAGTTTGCCGATAAGAACAAAACAAACTATTGGGCAAAGGAAAAGGATTAGGCGAATGAAAAGCAATCAAAAATAAAATGAGAAAAACAAGAAAATTCGTGAGCGGTCAGATTGTATTTGATACCTACTTGCAGTTAGCATCTCAGAATGTCAGCTTTCCGTATTTTCTGGGGAAATGGTTGGGCCCTGAGTGAGCATTGCAACCCCTATCCTCCCTCGTGATATGATCATGCGGCAAAGTGGCCTAAGCTTGGAATTTCAGGTGATCGGTTACTTGCCCCAGATTTCTATCGCCTTGAAAAATTGCGCTAACAACATACTAAAAAGCTGACACTCTGGTATAAATTGTTAGAAAGGAAAGTATAGACATATTGCAACCTTTTTCTAAGAAACGTGGATCGAAACTAGCCAATCATGAACGGGAAATAGAGTGTATTGGAGTCTATCTACATTAAGACACGAAAACCAGAACTTTGCAGGCAGAAAGTGCTTCTTTTTTCAAGTGGACTCTTCCAATAACACTTTGCTTTTTCCCTTTCTCTTTGTGTGTTGATTCTAGTTTCGATCTATGTTTCTTTTAAAATGGTTGCCATGTATCTATAATTGCTATTGAAAGGTTGTAGTCTTTGACTTTTTGTTTTCTTTGCTTTGGTAAATGATTTGTATTATGTTCATTATGTCTAGGTGTAGGGAGATGGACTTTTTGAAGAAGGTCTACGAAACCATTGAAAATGGAGGCAAGGTAAGTCTCGTTGCTTTCGCAGTTAACGCTAAAACTATTTAAATCGAATTTGCCAGCATCGTTAAGTAACATATTTGGAGAAGGGGCAAATGAAATCGCAACTATTTACAAATTTGCGTCACGAGTAACAATGGGAAACACGTCAAGTCAGACAATTATCCCCTTCAAGTACTCTGAACTATTGATCAAACTCTTTACTTCGGTTGTGTCTAGACTTCTTTTATCCCAAAGCCGTGTTATGCCTTCAAGGTGAATAGCCAAACAAGTTTGAGAGTTTCTCCTGCATACGGAAAAATTCTATTCACGCTTTTACAAGGCTTCCCGTCGGTGTAGAACAGTGCACATTATCACAGTTGCAAACAAAGTCATCATGGACTCACTTATAGAAGCAGGACGTATGCCATTCCATGTCAACTTCTTATTTCTAGATAAGTGACCGATGTGTCTTAAGCTACCAAATGCCCCTTTGAAGCACTCTTGACATAAAAAGAGGCTGCTTTAAAAAGAGGCTGTATCCATGCCAAATCAATATTATTTCTTCTTTATCATATTTTATCTTCTTTTAGGTTTTAATTCCGGTATTTGCAGTTGGCAGAGCACAAGAGCTCTGTATATTATTAGAGACATTTTGGTAGGAAATATTCTTTTGTTTTTTCACTGCTTTTGTTATATATATTTGTTAGCATTTTAACGGATGGAAATGGTTTGATTACTGGTAATTTCCTCATGGTATCAAAGATGGAAAGTAAATTCTTGCACTGACCAAGAGTTCAGGGAACAAGAATAACGTAAATAGATAATAGGTTGATAAATAAATGATTTAACCAGTAACGAAATAAATAAGTGAGTAAGTAAATATATGGCCAAGTAAGTAAGTGAATTTGTAAATAATAAGATAAATGTATAAATGAATGGGAAAGTGAATAGACGGGTGTATTAGTGGATAGATAAGTGAATAGGTAACGGATAAGGAAATATCTAAAATTGTGAACAAATAAATGAATAGATAGGTAAATTAGTACACAAGTGAGGACATAAAGTAAGTTAGTAAGTACGTAAGTAAGTAACGAATGAATGAATTATTTAACAACAAGCCCCAAGAAAGTAATGGCAATAATACCTATTGCGAAGATACTGTATTCTGTACAATGCTTTTTAGTGATGTTTCCTGCACAGGCTACTCTACTATATGTTGGGGATGGACTCTTTCATTTCTAGAATATTATACAAAAGCTGTCGCTGACAATTGACCATGGTAACAAGTCCAGTCATTCCGTTCAATATCCATCAAGTGCATATTTTCAAGAAAACAATTTTGTTACAGCAAATTACAATTCCACGCATTCGACGCATGGAAGCCAATGTTTTCTCATTTTCTCGTATGTTTTCACTAATCAATCTAACCACATAAATCAATTGATCGTTTGTTCTTTTGTTCCTAGTTTAGCTTTATGTGAATTATGTAACAAGTTGTTAATATGTTTGTTTATTTATCCCTCTATGTATTCATAGATATAGTTCTCTATCTATCAATTATTTACTAATCCATTCGTATGTGCAGTTTGTAATGAAGTTATTTATTCATCCGTTTGTGTGTGTGTGTTGGTTGGCTTCATTCTTGTATTTGGATGGATAAGATCTGCATGAGATAACATTGACAAAGTGTTGATACATTAGTTACGACTTAAGAGAGGAAGGAAGATAAAGAGAATAAAGGAAGGAAATTAAAGAGAAGAAAAGAAGGAAAACAAATGAAAGAAAGGAAGGGAAATAAAGAAGAGAAAGGAAGGGAAATAAAGAGAAGAAGGAATGAAGATAAAGAGAAAAATTGAAGGAAAATGAAAAGAAGAAGGGAATATAATGATAAGACATGTCAGTTCATGCATTTCAGATGGTTTTTTTTCTGCGTTTGTTTCAGGGACCGTATGAATTTAAAAGCGCCAATTTATTTTTCCACAGGATTAACAGAAAAGGTATTTTAGTCTTGAGCAAGACAACATTTATAAGCTTACTTAAGAGTTACAAAAAATTTTATTAAGTAAGTAACCAGTGTGTCATGCCAAGGATGACTTATGGATGCCAGAAATTGTCACTGATCAAAGAAAATGTAAACTGACAAAAGCGAAAGGGGCAATGAAAAGAATAATCTTGAGCATGAAAGGTGGTTTGACTTTTTACTGGTGTTTCTGGCATAGTTGAGGCAAGTGAATTTCTGTAGTTGGCTTGCTTCTTTTTTTCGTTTGCTGCTGTACCATTCATGGATGCCAATCAAATAATATTGGCTCGTGTTAATTCTTTGACGATACCAAAAATACAGTCAAATTTTGTTGCAACAGAAATATTCCTATTTGCTTATCAATACTAATTGTTTTTCTTGTTAAAGGCTAATCATTATTATAAACTATTCATCACGTGGACAAACCAGAAAATACGGAACACCTTTGTTCAAAGAAATCTCTTTGATTTTAAGCATATTAAGGTGAGTGTGGCTGTCAGACACTAAAGCAGGCATAGGTGATTATATTTCACTTGATTTACGTATTGTTTGTTAGGTTCTATTACGTATACGGTTATAAGTCTCGTTACCTCGTCCAAGGAGTTTATGGTTTCATGAGGGTTTCTTTGTTTATTGTATATTGTTTTGGAAAATAACTCAAACAGTTCCTACCGATTCATTGTGAGATTTTTACCCTATGTTAGTAGCCTGATCAGCTCCAGCTGATTCTTTTTTTGGTCATGAGCCGGAAAAATTCCAGGATTCTGGATCATTGTAAATCCGGTAATGATAACTTACTAAAATCAAAACTAGTGGGGAAATCCTCATGCAAAAACCCTATTACCATGACGCTTATTACTTTAGTGACGTATATTCCAAGTCATTGGAATATTAAGGAACTAAAAATCCGATCTGTTTGCTTTACAAATTTTACTGTGTCCTACTTGCTATTACAACTGTCAATGGTCCTTATACTTCAAAGTTTCATAAGCACCTACATTACGTTGGTTATTTAAACAGAATCTATGTAGTAGTTAATGACTAGTTGATAGAGGCAAGTGTTGCTAGAGTTTTGGTTTTCGGACCTCTATGTCAACTTGCACCGTAATGACTTGCGCATTTGTAGTACCTATCTCTTTATTTAAAGACTTGGGACTTGTTCCACTTGTGTTACAGTTTTGCTCTTGTTTATAAAGTTCCAACTGTCTACATTGTCGAACAATTTATTACAAGTGAAACTCCTCTTTCCTATTAATGAAGCTGTTTTGCACTTTGATCTATACCCTTGTCTATTGATAACCATAGGCCTTTTGCTTTTGTGTTTTGAAGTTTTTTGTCTTCTTTGTAGCCTTTCGATAGAGCATATATTGACAACCCAGGACCAATGGTAAGCTAATTTGCGTATCCGTGTGAGTACGCATGCGAGTGTGTGCTCGTGTGTACATGCATTAATACTTGTGTGTGTGTGTGTGTGTGTGTTCATGTGAATGTATGCGTGCTTGTGAGTGTTAGCGTGTCATTGCAAGGGTATCGGTGTGTACGTGTGAGTGTACTTGCATGTACGTGCGTGTACGTTTGTATGAAGGTGTTTCGTGACTATATATTAGTGTTACGTTGTGACTTGATGTGCGTGCATTTTTAGTAGCGTAGTATCTCGATTGTTTTTTATTGCTTATATATATGGTAATGTAGCCTAGTTGAACATGCAAAAGATATTCCTTCTTGCCTTTCACCGATGTATTGTGATAGAACATATTGTCCATGAAAAAAGTGTACACCTTTGCCAAATATTGCTTATGGCGTGGTCATATTTTACAATCAGTAGTAACTCTGACCGGGACATAATAATTCAGACCGTACTGAAAATGAATTATAAAGGGTGCAATGGATCACCCTCCTTATCATATGAGGTGTGCAATTGGGTGTTATTTCTAGTAAAATGGATTCCCTGCAAATGCTGTGGTTGTACAGTGACCCAAAGTCTTACTAAGGCGGACGCAAACAACACTTATTGGCCAAAGCTAGCGTGTGTCAAGGTGTGCGTGTGTGATTGCACGCTATTTTGAGTACGGCCTGATTATTACCAATTGTGTTGCTCTCTTTTCCATCCTGCTGTATGGTTTTTAAGTTTGCATGTTAATGATAATGCAGTGTTGCATTTTATCGGCCACAAGCTAAACTTGTTTTGAGTGCTGTCATAGCCGTTCATGTGAAGTTTTGAATTTTTGTCGGTTGAATTTGTAGTGATTGGTTGTTAAATGAGATTTCACTTTAATCAAGGCATAATGATCTACTTGCCTTGGCATGTACATATTATTTTTCCTTATTCCAGTTGGCATTTGAAATCTGCTTTCTAAAATTTTACTATTTTTTATGTATAAAAGTATTTTCATAAGATAGTGTTCAGTGTTAAGGGCAGCCTATGTACTCTTTATCGCAATATTTGCGATAATATTAAATAAGTGTGGGATGCGAACCTTGTCTTCAGCAAACGATTCTCATAATGCTGCCAGCAAAGACAGAGTAATGCTCTCAAAGTAAATTTGACATTTGACAGTCAATATCTGACAACTAGTGTTTAAGAGTTGACATTCGATTTTCGATGTTTGTCATCTCACATTTGACATTAGTCCGGTACGTATACATCTAAATTAGTTGACACCCCCTCCCTCATTTAACAATAGAGTATATCTGCAAGGAAGTTTGTCTTAGTAGTTGGTAAAACACAAGGCACTGTGTTCTGGTTAACATAATTTGTGTTCGCTTCTGACTTTACGTCCAGTATAGCTTGCTTAATTTATCTCATTATTTTATGTATTTTTATTTTTTTGCGTAATTTTGTTTTCCTATGGTGTACTTTTACAGCAATCCTAATCATGTACTTTTTCCATACACTGTGAAGGTTGTTTTTGCTACACCGGGAATGCTGCACGCTGGACTTTCCCTGCAGATTTTTAAAAAGTGGGCCGTTGATGAACGAAATACAGTGAGTAGTTATTTGCCTAAATGTTCCTAATTAATTTTTCGTCTTCCAATTTTTGGGCTGGGTTTTCTTTCTAAGATATATATCATTACTTGTTCCTTTTGTGATACTCACTTTTTCTTCGTTCTTCCTATGTTATGCTGTGGCCTTTCCGTATAGGAAGACTTCATAAACTCAAATAACATGTCTATGCAACATCCTGAGTGTCAGCCTCCGCGAGCCTCTGCGCAACTCGGAAGTCGGAGTTTCATGAACATCCGGGGAAGACCAGATTGTGGTGGCTTAGCCATCTGCCCCGCATGTCTGCCCACCGCCGTTTCTCTCACATATGATATGCCTCCACTCCCATGGGCTGGCGTTGTATACGTTTGTCCCCCAAGAGAATCTGACTTTCCACCGCCTTTTCTCGACCGCGATTATCTCACGACGGCATATGACGCAGCAGGTTAGGCAACACAGAGATTATCACGGATGTAGCACAAGGTGTGGATTAACGAGGAAACATTACCGGACATTGGAATTAGACAGCTGTGCCTGACGAGCTACAGGATTAAGTTACAACTTTCTATTTTCCACAACATACGAAAATTGGACAATTTTTTATTATTCTCATTGTCTTTCCTGTTCCCTGTTAGATTATTATGCCTGGTTACTGTGTGGCTGGAACTGTTGGTCATAAAGTTCTCTCAGGGCAAAAGAAAATAGAATTGGATAAGAAAACCGTCGTAAGTATTAAAGACAATTTGTCGTGATATTATTGATTGTAGAAACAAAGAATAAGGTTGTTTCCTGTTCACGTCGTGTTAATTGCAAAGTAAAAAATATTTTGACAATATTATGGCCAAAGTTTGGATTGTTTTATAGCTTAAGTTCTTGGACTTAAGTTATAAAAGCTAGGTTAAAGGCAAAAGCTTAGGTAAAAGCTAGCTAGGTTTGCAACTATGAATTACGATGTTTAGTCACTCCTTATTGACATTTCAAGCAGCTTTCATTTTCACCTTTCTTCATTGAGAGAGGAAAAACCACATTTCTCTCTTTATGAAATGGAATAGATGGTATAGATGGTATAGCAGTGTTAATGACATAGTTGCCATCTTTATTAGCATTCTAAATCAGATTTCAATCGTTTGTTGAATTTTGACCAAGAAGAAGTATCTGAACTATTGATATTTATTTGTTGTACTCTAGATTGATGTTAAGCTGTCGGTGCAATATTTGTCTTTCAGGTATGTACAGTTTTTTGTTTGGGATTTTTGTGTTGTCTACTGTATCTTACATGTTTTCAATATGGCTTATTATTGATCACAAATATGAGAAAGTAAGTAAGGAAGGAAGGAATGAAAGCAGAACGGAAGGAAGGAAGAACGGAAGGAGGGAAGATCGAAAGGAAGGAAGAAAGGAAGAAGGAAAACAGAAAGAAAGAAGGAAACAGGAGAGAATGAAGAACGGAAATAAGATGGAAAAGAAGGAAGAAATGAACAAATAGAGAACCAGGAAAAGATGAACGAGAAAGAAAAGAAGGGAAGGAAGGAGATGGAAAGGAAAGAGATATATATCAGCGACAACATTTCTAGAAATTATTTATATTTAACTTTGGTGCTTCAATGTTTCATCTTCTTTGTTCATAAACAATCACTGTTAACAGTAACTGTAACAGTTCAAATCAACGTATACCAAATAATGCAATTGTTCTGTAGTCAAGAAAAGAGCTAGCTGGAGTACCATGCCGCATACTACGTTGTTTATGGCTTAAGTGTTAAAAATAGAGCATATTAGGAAGGCCAGCAAAGGTTAGAAGTATGATCGAGGAAGAAAGACACAAGTAAGAAAGTTGATTGTAACCGTTACACTGGGTGGGAGAGGGAGGAACGTGACAAACAGTGGAAGACTAAATGTGGTTGATACATTGGAGAAGTAAGTGATACGATTTCGGGGGCTGTCCAGGTCACCGTCTGGATTTCGGAATTTTTAATGTGGTCTCTATTATTGAGAGGTAGGGTTGTCTTCAACATATACGCAGATACGTGCACAATAAATGGTCTTGGTAATTGATAAAAAGATATTTGATAACTTCCCAACAAGTTTACAAGGTATCAAAGATTAATCGGCAATGGTAATGGCAGAATTCTTGATACTATGAAGTAGGTATCTGACTGTGTGTTAATAACTTGGGGCTGTAATTTTAAACGCCTTGAGCCGGAAACTTGCAGGTATATCTTTACAATATATAGGTCACGTCTGAGTATCAAGGGCATAGGATTAAGGTAAAGTTCATAAGGTCAGGGTCAAGATCACAAGAATCAAAACCTTTTGCTTTTCTTTAACCCCCTTATCTTCAGTTACTTTATCAAGTACTTTAGTAATGTACAGGATTATTTATGTACAGGAGCATTTTTCAGTTTGTTATTCGCATTGATGACAATAACTTTACTCATTAACTTTACATAAATGCTAAATGTAATCAATTGCTAATATTGTATAACTTTGCGCAAAGATAGCTAACAATATTGAAATAAATTTGAATGTGTTTTTAAGTTCTTTTGGCAAGCGGGGTTTGGACCTTCAACTAAAAAGTATTCCTAGCAAGTATTGATATTTTTACAAGTATTAATAATATTTTAAGTGCTTCATTAAACTGATAAATACCTCAATTAGAGATGAGTCCAATTTGACTAGCCACTTGTCTAAAGAGAGCTCAGTCGGTTTAGTCTTCGGATCTGAATGAAAGATATTTTAGTCTTGTTTATTCAATAATTAAAGAGTCATTTATTTTTCTTTTATCTCTGTAGTGCCCATGCAGATGCAGCTGGTATTATGCAGCTTATTAGACAGGTAAGCAACAATTGATACCTTGGTAATATTAAAAAATCATTACGAAGTAATTTTGAAATATTGTCTATTCTGAGGGTTTGCAGCACGGCACTTCGAAAATATGTAGAAAATCTTTTTCTTGAAGAGAGAACCAATGTAAGATACCTCTCTTGCTCTTGTCCCTCACTCCATGATTTTACGACGATGCTATGCAGTGGAAAAAACAATTCTTCACATACTTTCATTCAATTCTAATATTTCTTGTAATGAATAGGCGGAACCGAAGAATGTCATGCTTGTCCATGGAGAAGCTGAAAAAATGGAATTTCTAAAGCATAAAATACAACAGGAGTTTGGTAGGTTGAAGAGAGTGATACTTAACAATCGAACTGCAGTTGAATAGCACTTTGCACTATGCTTTTGAGTTAGCTTCCTTTTACCTTAGGCCGTGATTATTGGCCTCTTTTTCAGTTTCTATGAGTAACATCTATCGATTTATTATTCTTTAATTTGATTGCTGTTGACAAGGCAAAGAATCAAACAGAACTCAAGATATGATTAAGACCACCTGGAAATTTAAACCCGGGTCTCTCGACTGTAAATCTGACGCCACATCTACGACCAAAATAGCTAATGAAAAGGTCGAAGGACTATCTTCGATGAAGTCCTGTCGACCACTCATTTATTTAGGTGTCTTTCTATTTGCATTCTCACCTACAAGCTGCATCTACCCCTTTGTTCGATTCAATACTCTGTGCGGTAGCAATAGGGCCATATAGGTTACAATTTCGGTAATGGGTTTTTAAAGATGTCTGTTCATTTACTATTTTGCCAATATATTAGATGTCAACTGCTATATGCCAGCAAATGGTGAATCCGTATCCATTCCGACCTCAGCGACCATTCGTGCTGACTTGGCCTCAGAACTATTAACCAAGAGAAAAAAAGCAGACGATGAAGGTATCAAATTCCTTTTGGTAAATCATTTTCGCTTTTTTGTAACATGAAGCTCTCGTGTCCTTGTTGAGCATTATGATACTCGGTCAGTCACTGACAGAGGATTGGGGTGCAGCCATCTTTGACAATGTGACCTGACTGAGATATGCTCTATCCAAGAAAATTCTGACCTTTGCCCTCATTGTTCTTTTAAGTAACAGCAACGAAGCAATTATCTATGTAGCCTTATTTGTTATCCCCAAAGAGTTAACTTGATTGCTTCAACTGTCCAGTGCAGGTAACCGGTTTGTTTACGATCCTTGGCATCCTGCTGAGCGCGAACCCACTGTTGGCTACCAGAAACAAGGAAACCTTAAGAGATTTCACGCATTTGCAGGAGCATGTTTGGGCTGCCGCGATGTATCTATGAACCTAAGAATGAAGGTTCTTGATCCCTTTGTCATGTCCGTTCGGCAATATTTTTCCGAAACTTGGACTGTTATCCTGCCTTAGATTCAAAAGTTAGTCATTCCAGGTGTTCGACGGCCGCACAATCCAAAGAGCGTCTTGATTCCAACGCCCAAAAAATGCCCTAATTTGCTAAATATATGCCAGAAATTGAAACATTGAATAGCGCTTTTGCTATTTTGCCAGTATTGGTCGCGTCGCTCGTATGTCCAACTCCCAGCTTTGTAGCCCCTTTCGATGTAATGCTTGCTGATATTCTGATTATGTTCAGCTTATGAAAGCCGTCTTTAAGAGTGTACTTGTCTGACCCGCGGTAACTTGCCAACCACCGCGAAATGAGTATATACTTGTGTATTTTCGTACGTTTAGGCCCTCCTGCCAAAAAACGACCAATCGTCAAAGTTCACAATGAGACGGAAATCCAAGGCATTTTAGTTATGAAGGATCTTGTAAGTTGCTTGTTTTTGTTTTGATATGGAATGTATAGTGGTGTAAAATGCTCAAGGATTAGGGTAGATACAGAGTTTGACAGCATGTTCATGTTAACAGAGCAAGTTGTATGAGGTCTTTAATTAGTAATAAGCCTACTTGTTTCCTGTTTCTATATTTGCAGTTTATTTCTATACCAAATTAACTACCGTCTTGGTCTTAAAATTTATTTGTTGCTTTTCTTATTGTACACTCCAGATTTCTTGCATGGTTTTGCAGTGGGCAAAATGCGGCTGCGTATAGTGTGATCGTAATTTGCGTCACCTTGTCTCACGAACTGTGTTTTGCGACGACACTAGATAAAACCTGTGAGACCACCATCAAACCAAGGACTTGGTTACACAGGGGAAGGCTCCACCTGTTCGTCTCTCGAACCCTCCTCTGTTCCCGCCTTGGATTTGGGCCAGGCAATTGTGGAATTGAAATTTATTGTTTGGGAGACGATACGTGACAAACCAGGGGAAATTAACCCCTGCTCAATCTCGTCCCAAGTTCTGTCCCCATTATGCACAGTAACTTATTGATTTTGTCCCCACGCATACTTGTACATCGCTCCAAGCAAGGGTGCTATGGATTAAGAAGCCACGCCCACTGATTCTTGTTGGGATCGACCCTTGTCATGTATCCGCGATACATTTTAATAAGCATTCTCCTTTTCCATTAGCTACCTGGCCTTTGTTTTGTCCTTAACCTTCGACAACTCACTGTTATACTACCTGCGTATAGAAAACCTTGTACCGTCAATTTGTCTCTTAGAACATGCAGATCTTGGATACTGAAAAGGCTGCAAAGGATTTAGGCTTGCATGAACATCACCTACGGTTCACTTCAACGGTGACGTTGGAAACGACAGCGCCATACGATGTATGTGTTAGTAACGTCCTGAAGCGCCTTCGTGAGTAAGTTCATTCTAATCTTTATGTCACTTTCAAGTATTTTGACTGACGGAAGTGTTCTCATTGGTGCATGCTGATGTTTACTAGGAATGTGATTGGTCGTGGTATGATATCAAATGTAAAATAGAAACCACCAATTCACGAATCAGTTTTTCTTCATATAACCTGTGTGGGTATGTGAGGAGGGGGAAGTGGGTCAGATTTGAGCTTTTTTGCTGCTGAGTATGTATCGTTTTCTATTTTAATAAATTAAGCAACCTTTTAAATGCTTGAGGGTATTGTGAGGCGCTTGGATTTGGGGAATAGGCTGTATGTGAGGAGTGTTTCCTGAAGTGTACTATGACGCGCATTGAAATTCACTTGTGCATATGATAGATCAGTGTTTGTATATTTTAGAAGAAACGTGTATAAACGTTTATTTATTATGATCTGTAGAAAAGTGTAAAATTGTCACATTTGAGTCCGTCCGCTGCCAATAGACAGACAGCCAACATCACATGTTGAACGTTGAGCTTTGAATGACCATTTTGACCACCTTCGTTCCGTTGTGCAGCTCTAGTAACAAAAGCCAACTGGGCTGTACTCAGGAGGTACTAATTGGAGGCTTTCAACTCTACTTCTGTGTTGAACAAACCAGTGCATTTTATTTTCCCCGTAGTTATTTTTCTTCCGCGTTTGTTCCACATCAGATACGTACACTTTTGTTTATTACATTTATGAATGTAAACTTTCTGGTTGCCAATGTTTTCTAGAACCTTCGTTGAGTCGAGTGTTGAAAAATTAGACTCAACGTCTTTGGCTGTCGACAATGTGCTAGTCAAGGTAAGTTATTTTTGTTTACCTGTGTTCCTCTTGCCCCCTTCTTCCGTTTTAATCCAGTAAAGCAAACACAAGGCTGCCACCCTATACGATTTTATCATATTTTCGTGCGATAAACTTACTTTTTTGTCTGTACATGAAGTATATCGTGATTTTATACGATAAAAATCAGTTTAAGCGAAAAAAGGTTAAAAAAGTCTTGTTCGCTTATATTCTAAGTGACGTTCCCTCGTAACAGATGCTCTTTTAGGCGACGTTGAGCTTATAAATACTAACTTTTCTGGTTCATTCTGGCAAAGCAGACTTAAATGCACACGTGGAGAGCTCTCTCAAAATTAGGTTTAGTGACGCTTAGATACAATCTGTCTGTAATAATATTACATACAACAAGTCTAGCCACTGATTGAAGACAGACAGCTAATTGTCTGATAAGATGCAAGTTGATATATATGACTTGAGATTCCTCGTTTAAGGGGTTGGCAACTCTGCAGAAAATAAAAAGTCTGCGTTCCTAACACCCAACACCTTAATAACTTTGATTCTCTGGACCCCTTGTTCATTACGCTGTAATGAATGCTTCTATGTTTTTGGCCTAATGCACAAAAAGGCAAAACTTCGTAGAGGTTAGACTTGAGCAGTACTGGCCGACTGATCTAATTTTGCATGGTGTTATTGCCCTGGTAGCGAAGGTAAATAAACCCAGTATGATAGCCGACACTATCTGTTACGGCAGACGCGCACAGCAGCTTAGCGATCGTACAACGTCGAGGTTGCATAAGAGCAGGCTGGTTGCTATGGCAGGTAGTACACTGAAGCACTGTTAATACGTAAGACAGTACTCAGGTGGCAGTTTGACCCCTCGACGATTTCTCTGTTGTCTTCTATGAGTAACACATTGATATTAACATGCACGATGCCAGAAAATGACTGCTAGGTTACTGAAATTACAAGCTGGCAAGTCTCTGTTAAAAATATGAGCAGTGAAATGAATAACAAAATTTGCTTCTCTGCCACTTAGGAATGAGAAGGGTATAAGTAAATATTCAAAGATTGCTACTAGAGCACCAATCTCCTTAACTCCTCCCAATTTTGAAAACGTTTTTGAGAAATTATTGAGCTCGAGTAAACATTACCAGTCAGGGTGAGGGTGATGGTGCACCTGACGATAAACTCGACAAATTAGGTGACGAAGATGTCGTCATTGCCTCACGATGAACACGTTGAAAATGTGAACGATAAACACGAGAAACTAATGACGATGTTGTGAGCTGTATTTAATGGTAAGGACTGCGAAGTAGTTGACATGGATGTGGCCACTAACGCACGAATGATAAATGTGATATTGAATGATTAATGAACTTGTTAACAAGAGTAATTTGTGAGAAGAACGTGTTGTATATAGTACATATCATTATATTGCAATGCGTTAATTATGTTCTTTTATTTGTATTGTTTTGTGTTTATATTGTATTGTGTTTTGACGTGTTTCTGTTATGTGCAATTGTGTCATGTATAGTATTCATGTTGTTATATGGCAATTTATAATATGTGATAATGGCAACGCTGCGTTGCAATATATTCTTTTTACGTCTTAATCAAGCTCTGTAGTTGTATTGTTCTTTATCAGCTTCAAACTGACCAATTAAGTCAAGACATGCAGAAAGATTTCTTAGTTTCATGGCGGTTTAAGGTTAGTTGATAACTCTTCAAATGATAAAAACGATACTGAATGTTAGTTGTGTGTATCAGCAGCAGCTTCTGAATGGAATATGAGTAACTGCTTTAAGACAAAAGTGCATATTCTTGTACATTAGTTCTTTATGCTAAAGAAATTTTTATTTTCGGAATCACTGAGTCCGAGGAAACAACTATTTCTTTCTGTAACACTTAATCAATGTGAGGTTTTCTCAGGTCGTAAGGTAGGCGCATAACAGATGTCGCTGTACTATACTATACTATACTATACTATACTATACTATACTATACTATACTATACTATACTATACTATACTATACT
>JANTCA010021767.1:0-23685 GCA_024741275.1 Chironex yamaguchii
TTCTTTTTAGCTGAGTATAGCCATATAATTTTATCCAGCACTCTTATCGCTATACTCTTTGGGGGTGGGCAGTGATCTAATAATCAGTAAGGTGTCCGCCACTGGTAGTATTGGAATAAGTAGCACAAACAGACAATGCATAAAACCAATAATACTAGTAAAACCTACACAATGACATTGGTTGACAAAGGAAAGACATCTTAGTCTCGAGATTGATGAACTTTTATGAAAAGACAGGTCAAGACTGGAGCTACAAAATGATACAATATTGTCCTTAATTCCTATTTGCCAGTAACTGCTAGCTTATAAGTCCATTTTTGGTCTATTAATGGCACAGGTAATTTATTCTTTCTGTAAAACCGATCACCAAAGTTCACCACAAACTGATAGTTGCCAACCATTATGGACTTTCCCAAACCAACTCAGATTATGTATGCAGATGCAACCTGGCACGTGTCCAACTAAAGCCTACATAAAACCTCAGCAAAATTATGTCAAAAAAGGGCCACAGGGTCAATTAAGTCCTCTAGGTCGTCCTCTTGCAGGAACTCAATGGATCTCCACTGAGGCCAGATACACTTGATGTGGCATTTTTTGCAACAATTTTAACAGACCTTTTCTATGAAACAGTTGGTCCCTGTAAACCTGAACTTGTTGCTTGTTCCCAAATACAATTGTTAGTATAAAACATTTAGATTTTAAAAACTTTCTTCACATAAGAGATCAACAAGCCTTTTCAATACAGCAATTTGCAATTTTTGAACTGACAATGATGTGCCAGACTTATCCTTTCCAAATCTTACTGATGAATCAGAATATCAATTCTATTTCCTTTTAAAATGTACTTTGGGAATCTGGGAACTCTACCAGTCACCACCAAAAATCAAGCTTCAAGTACCACTTCAAAGGATATGTGGATGGCTCTACATTAACTTCTTTCAGTTGTTTTGAAATGTAGGCATACAGGAAACCACCATCAATTTCAAACCAAACCCTTACGTTTGGACATAGTATACTTGACAACTTTCAGCTTCTTTTAGTCATCTACTTCGTATTAATCCATAAAGATCTCAAATTTCATCAATCAGGTATCAACATTAGTAATGTTATTACTCACTGGGAATAAATGATAACTTTTGATGAACATTTGTCATTTATAATTTTTGTCATGTTATTTATATCAAATATTCTGTTCAGCAGATTTTGCCTGACAATTATAGCAGGTGTGTAATTATTTGCATTAACTCACAATCTCTCTTGTACATACCACCATTTCCAGCTTTAAACAATGATCCAGAAAAGTGGTACTCCTTAAAAACATAGCACATGTCATCAAAAACTGTGCTTTTTAAATGTGTTTTATTATTGCATGACCAACCACCATGCTAAGGTGATCAATCCTATCACATATACAAGTGGATACATATACATGATACTGAATAGACAAAGTAACAAAAAAGGATATTGATATCAATGCATACCTGCTCAGCAACAACTCGAAACAAACATGATCCATCTTTTGCAACTGGCTTTCGGTATAATCCAATTGAGCTCAAGAATGCATCCATGGCATTCTCAGTACTTGCCTTGGTGATAGTCAGTGCATTACTCATGGTGTGACTATCCACACTAGCAGCACAGGTCAGTGTTTCTCCTCTTTGGTTCACCATTTTTTTGTTGTTCTACAGTGCATGGTATTGTATTGATTATTCTGAATGTAGTATTGTTCTTAGCTTCTATCAGGTCATGGTGAAAACCATGTCTCGTCTAAAAAGTGACACGACAATACAACCTTAATATGAATTAATATCCTTACCTGAAAAACGTTTATTTACAACATCTAAATTTTGTATTTTAGAAGGAATTTTGCAGACAATGAAATTGCTTTAACTTTTGCAGAACTAATTTAATGACTCAGATGACTGAGCAAAATTTTGCAGAGGAAACTTTTGTGTTTGAGTGATATCAAGATCTCCTTTCAAGAAAATATTTGCAAAAAAGTAATACTCCACCTCAAATAGCAACAAAGATGGTATGAAAAATAAATGTATATTTCCAGCATAACTTAAAAAGCCTATAAAAATGGTTTCAAGACCCACATGTGACTAAAATTGTATCCTACCCAAACACTAGTGCTACACTATAGACAGAATGCCCAGTCGATGTTAAACACAGAGATGTTGGGGTTATATTGGGATCATACTAGGTTATCAAATTAAAAACTACCTTGCAAAAATAAAAAGCAATCCCACAATTAATCCGAAAATTATTAGAATCTATTGTAAGTCTTAGAGATCAACCAGGAATTAAGAGACTAGCATAAACGTATTGTAAAAATGTTAGAGATACAAACGGAAAAAGGCAAAATTAGTCAACGAAACTATAGGTATAGGTACAGCCTACAGGTCCCTATACATGCGCCTATGGACAGTCTCGTTCAGCGATAAGTTTTGAACTCCTGGAGGTTCCCTTTAACAAATAACATCCCACTACTGGGGTTATGGCAGAAAGAAAGTGTCTCTTTAATCATCTGCTAAATTTGTGAATGATACTCTGTTTTAAAATCAATCGCAATAGGAAACTGTGATAAAAGCACACGCGTAACATAGTTGTATATTTTTCCGCTTTATCAAGGCGATGTTAAGTTAATTCAAGCCAGTAAAAATACCCGGTGTCAATATTATTCATTTTAATTGCAGCTACAATAGTTGGCTGTCACTTGCAAGTTTAATTGTAAGTCAACCGTGTTCTGAGTTGCATTCAGTCGGCTTATCCCAGTCTTACCTTCTTTTTGAAGACATCTAATTCAATTGCTGCCCACTCCAATTATCATAATACGGATTCTGTTCAATACGTTACACAAGTAATTACATGAGTGAGCACTTGAACAAAATAAGCAGATGACAAGAGGCAGATAGCAATAGTCTAAGGCACTAATATTTCAACTAATTTTAACACGAGCCCGTATGAGTCAAACTATACAACGCTCTTCGCCGAAAACTCAGGTTGTCAACAGTAACAATGTACATGTCCGTACAATCATAATTTGTATCGAAAATTACCTGATTTACGGCTTGTAGTTATGCTCCCTGGCATTTCTTGTTGTGATAGCATGTTAAAGTACGTCTATAATAAACAACTAAGGCATTTCGACGGCAAAATTTATCAGATGAATACGAAATACCTCCTGACAACCTTAAGCAAGATCAACCATCGCACGTGCCAACGGTTAGAGCAAAACTAGTGACGATTTTAACCGTCTTCTCGCAGTGAGGCAAAAAGGATATGGTGACCGTAGTTCCTGAACGCTGCACAAAATCGGATGATTGCTGTGCCCCTCTCAAACAAAAACGGAGGAAGGTACACTTAATTGGGTTGAGGTGTCAGTAGCGGGTAATGATCACTTAAATTTTCAAAATTTTCCTCAAAGAGAGATTTTCCTCAAAGAGAGATTTTCCTCAAAACTATCCAAATGGCTCCAATCGAGCAGGCATTGTAGATTAATACCGTAGCAATTGATATGACACAGTAGTAATCTACAGATATAAGAAAATAAGGATAGCGTAGACAGAAAGAGTTCATTTTTTCACTTGGACTCTTAAATTATGATTTGGTTATTTTCATTTTCTCTTTGTCTCAGTTTATTATCGGCTAGTTTGAAACCATGTTTCATATCAAACGGTTGTTATCCTTTCTTATGAGAGGAAAATAGCTTTTTAGTATGATTTAGCGCAATGTCATAAATTTTCAAGGCGATTTTGAAATGCTTCATACTCTGAAGAGCGTTAGACGAAAAAGCTTGTAAGTAGGTTTCTAGCGCAATGTGCAAATTTTCAAGCAAACATTCATCAGATTTTTGTAATCAGAAAATGTAATAAAACTATTAAAAAATAATAAAGAGACCAGTAAAAGTAGACCTGTGATAACGAAGGGTATCAAAACCATTACAAGTATGGCTTAAAAGAATGTCTACAAAAAGTAGTCGGCAATAATCTTCCACTTCTTAAATAATGGCAAATCCTTTTTCGCTGAGAATAACATTATGAGACGGCCGTCCCTCAGTACCATTTTTAGTTGAACATGTTCAATATCTTCATTTACAAGATTGAATTACGCAGCCAGCTTGGCTTTAATCATTTCTTAAGAAGGTCGAGATTTGGCTTATTGTAAACAAAGTTGATGTGTGCAGAGAAATACTCTTTTAAACTCAAATACTGGGTCGTCAATTGACAACTGCAGAGCCAAACCCTTGCCAGAACTCTAGAAAGAATCCTAGACCATCATTTCCGCGAGTTTGAGTATCTCTACATTGCGACCACCAACTAACTAAATAGATTAATACAAAAAGAAAAATAACTGTACTATCCATTCCTACGCATCTTCATAAAATGCATTCCCACTTTGTCTTGCTATTTGAAACGTGGGAAACGTCCTATGGAGTGCTACGGTATATTGATATCTAAGGCCCTTAAAACTCGCATCAACTGACATGTCAACAGATCGAAATAGAGAATACGCTGTACTGAAAATACTGACGCTGGTTTTGGACTTCTGTCAATGAGACTAAACGGAACGGAGAAGATCCCCAATGTCAAAAGTTTTTTACTCTGTCGTATCGAGTGAACAGCCGCATGGGCGAGAAGGTACAGTAAGCCGTCCTGCCCCTATCACTGGTCTTGTGAAAATTGTTATTAAGACCCCTTTTACACTACAGAACAAAGAACGGAAATCCATGGTTCCCTGTCTGAAAAGCGACGATAGGCCTTGCGTTTACACTTGGTATCCTGGTTCCGTTTTGGTAAGGGAACGGTTCCGCTTTTCCCTGCTTTCACTAAACAGGCGCAAGTCTTTGATTCTGTTCCAAGTCGTGCTTGTTTTTTTCCAGTTAGGAACGAAACTTTTTGGTTATATTTGAAAGCGTGGCTTACTCTAGTGTTGGAGCAAATAAAAATTCAAGTCACTGTGCATGCTACACGTCAAAGTTCTGTTCTTTCTACTTAAGTGTAAAGGGGACACAAAAATGGCCTCCGCTCCTTTTTGCTTCAGCTTAATCGCGATGAAAAAAGACATATCTTGCCCAAACGCATTCTGTAGTGTAAACGGGCTCTTAAATTACGTAACGTAAACAGGAAGTAGCGACTTGAGACTGCAACCCTGATGCCATCTTTGTTTAGTTTAAACGCTGAGCGGAATAGTCGACAGATTTAAAATAATTTGACTGTAGGGCATCTGGTATGCCTAATAGCACTCATGGTTGCAGGGGTAGGCATATTTTTTGCATCTACAAGGTAACCATCACTACAATACGTGAAGCGCTTCAAAAGCGGGAGGATGCCTCTTCCAAGATTTTCCGGGGATCTACATTTGAAAATTGATTACCTCGCAACAGCTTAGTTAATTCTCCTGGCTACCTTACTTAATAGCACTAATGCGCGTAGACAATTTCACTTGGAGGCACATTCAGGGAAAAGGTGACAAAATAACTATTTTTGTTCAACTATTACAGCAAAGAAGGAAACAACGAAGACAGTGGCTATTCATAGCACGTTATTTGCAATATGACAAAAATGAAAATTGACTATGACCGACTATGACTGACAAAATAAATGATTTACAGGTTGAAATGTGGTCAAACGTCCCAGTTCACACTACATTCCCTGCTGCATGACCAACTCTGTTGAATTTTCATAGACATTTTGCTTGTGGTAACGAACCCCCGCACTTTATCGGCACATTCGTGGCTGATAGAGTCACAGTATAGCTTTAATATATATGAACGCAAATGCTTTCCACTTCAGTGTATTTGACATTTATGTCTAAATTTCGGGTAGTTGGCTAGAAGCACCCAAGACTTTTATTTATTTTTTATTTCTCTTTAGCAACAAATTTCAGGATTTAAATAAAGCATCTTTTCAAAGAAAATACATATGTGTATGCTCTTCTCAAATTTTGGGTTTTGGAAGAAGGACAACAGTATCGGTGATGCAATACAAATACAAAATTTCCAATGAGAGCATCAAAGTACGTCTTGTTGTAAAATCTTGATCTGATCCACTGAATGAATTTTTAAACACTATTAGAAATATCAGACTGTTATCAAATTTCACAATGATTTATTGAACGACGTTTCTCTATCTGTTAAGCAATATAGTCTTCAGCCACCGTAATTAGGCCTCGTATCTTAAAAATTGCGAAGGTATTGGACCGAGTATATGTTATCTATTGTCCTGTACCCCTCTCACATGAGCATTGAAATAGAAAAGTTCACACTTTGTAGCAGATAAAACACTTTGCAATAGTTAAGGTATCGTATTGAAATGGCAGTTGTCAGCTTGCCTTCACAAAATTGTAGTGCCGTGGGGCTAGTATATAACCCTAAAATAGAATATATTTGTAACTTTACCGCCCTTTCGAAGAAGATAACGATATATCCGCTAATTATGCGACAGCGTGCCTCCGTTTAATGAGAGAGGTTATGTAACTATCCACGTGACATGTTCAACTTTGGTATCATCCACCAGTTCACTGCCGACCTGCCTCACGGAAAGACAATGCTGTCGCTGACGCCCTCTCACCGATTAAAGTCAATTCTCTTGATCCACAGTCTGATGTCGACGTTGAAAACCTGGCTACTGTCCAACAACAGATGACAAACGTCATACTCATCATTCCTCCAGCTTCGTGAAATTAGTCTCCAATCATTCCCTAGATCCATCATTTCTGATTCTTCTATTGGGTAGCCTCGAATACATGTTCCAAACAATACTTTTATAGCAACCCATTACCACCAAGGCATGCATCTCCTGAAAGTTTCTCTGATACAACGCCACAATTTTCATTACTTGCTTCATTCATATTCTAAGGTGATTCTTCCTCTTGCTCATGTCTTGTCTTGTTGGCATCTTTAGCGCCATCGCATAGGCCCACTTCACCCTCTTCTGTTAAATGGTTTTCTTGTTCCTTGACTTCCTCAATGTCACTTGGGAGTGATACCAAAATACTTTGAATAATAAGCAATCCTTTATGGAAGGTCCACCTTTTAATTTTTCACCAGTAGTATCTGAGAGTAAGTTAAAGAGACCAAAATTCAGGATAATTTGCACTTGCAGAAAATAACTACACTCTCCTTAATGCCTCTTGTACTAGACAGAGCTATGCTTTTTCTACTAAAACTAGATTACAAGGCACATGACGACGGCCACGGAAAGCGAGGCGAGGCCCCGGGGCTATTAACTATTTCGTTCCCTTTTTACTCAGAACTTTTAGAATTTGTTCTACAAATTAATAAACAATGGCCTATAAGGAATCAGATTTTTCTGGTTCAAAGGAGTGTGTTTGTTAACAGACGAAAGGCCATTCCCAGGGAGAAAAAGACCGTAGACCAAAAAATGCCCGCCACAGGTCAAAACTACTAAGACAATCTGGATCTCTCCAATCTGGCTATCTTCTACCTCCCTCCTCCCTCGAACAATTTTTTTAGCAAAGTGTATACCATCACAAAAAACCCATTTACATGGTGACCATAGGCGCTGACCATGATGACCAGGGGGAGGGGAGGGGCTCAAACTTGAAAGCTTAAAAAACCTTCTCATGTTCTCGAAAACATTTGTATATATTCATTTAATTAAAGACAATAAAGCAAACACTAACCAAAATTATAGGCCTCATGCACAATTGATCGTATCCGAATTTCGTATTACTCAACAATTGATGAAAATGATGTGCCAGCTAAATACAACCAGTTAGAAAACTATAACGACGGCTTGCTTAGAAATTTTTTGGGGGGAGGGGGGCTGAGCCTCCCTGTAGCATTTCACAGCGGTGGCTCGAGCCCACAAGCCCCCATGTAGTTGCGCTTATGATGGTGACTGGAAGTAACTTGTGGACAGAACAACATTGCTTTAGGGGGGATGTGGGATAAACTAAAGGCCACGCGGAAAGACAGATTGACAGTTTGCAGATTCACAAAAGTTAATAAATGTCTCAAGGACGTTTTCCAAGCATTGTAGTTTATAGTGTTGCTACGCTCTGTAGCTGCATTCCCAGTGGTTTTGAAATTCCAAAGTTCAAACCGCAAAATTGCTTAGCTCGTGAAAAACAGTGAGTTAATTTTATCCATGTGTTGTGATCAAGAAATATCCACGCCCACCATGTCACAAGACAAGAGAGTAACACTTGGCTTAATTGGTGTAATTTAGTTATCTTCACACCAGCATTTGTGATTTGTCTCTTTATCATCACAATTTTAAAACTGGACTGTCGAACACTGTTACTTGAGAGACCATGACATTGCACATTACTTTGAACACACGTCCAGGAAATTTATCTAATTAGGGGGTTCTACGTGACGTTAATTGCAAGTGGTCTTTAAAAGTTGAGGACTTTAAAATTGGGGACATTACTTTAAACAGACGCCCTGGACACTTTTCTAATCTTGGGGCTCCAGGGGGGTATTGTAGGTGGCGTCTAAAAGTGGGGGCGTTTATTGAAGAACTTTAATTTCAACAAGCGCTTGCCCTAAAGTTTTGACAGAATAGATCATGACGGGGTAGGTATCGACTAGAGAAAGCAAACAGAGAATAGTACGAAGGTACAAATAGAAGTGGCAGTCAGTAAACATGACACTTGATTAAAAAAAAGAAAGCGTATGATCCCGCCATCCGCCCCCAACACTCCCGCGGCAGATAATTAATGACATTGGCAAGGTACTATGAAACATAATGGTTATTCTCTCAAACAGAGAGCATTTAGAATGCTGTCAGGAGAATTGTAGTACTTTTTGAAGATGATGACTATTCGGGAAGAATATTTGATAATATCATGCCTTGAATAAAGTTTAAGACAGTCCATCAAGATTTCTTACTTTTTTCTCGTCCCGTGCACAGATGGAAAAATGACATAGTTTACTTTGATCACATCTTCCATTGCTATGGCTCCAGCTACACCCAAATCGACTCGATAAGGGTTACTTTCCACAAATAACAATGATTGAACCAAAATCCCTGACGATGGCAATGAACAAGAATGTAGTGACAAGGTATTGAATTACAGGATGAACAAGTAGAACTAGATTGCTGAAAGGCGATGCAAGTCATGTAACGTTCACTTTGTTTTACGTGAACTATGAATAACTACGATTTCGCAATGCCAAATATGTTACTCACTTTTACAAGATAATCAAAAACGTGATCGGTCATCATGAGATCGCTACACCACATGTCACATTGCTAGTAAGAGCCTCGATTCAAAATATTAACGTTACAATTATGTGGTAATTCACTCGTCAGTCATTCGTTTTTAATAAGAGGGCTAAGGTAGTTGGGAATCGGTTTCATTTCTGATTCCTCGTAACCAAAGGAGTAAAGGGAGCCCCTGTAAACAAGGCTCTGAAGCGTATATCTGCCCTGTGTGCTGAATTGACGGTGGTATTTCTTAATGGCAACAGTACCCACGTGGTCATCAAGCATCTTTTTGATAGGAGTAGCCTTGGCCATCCTAACTGCTCTCTCGTTTACAGTTTTTAGAGGCCCAAAGTTAGATACAGTTGACACTGACCTCGAAGTCATAACACGTTGTGGACCAATTCGAGGCGAGCAAGAGAAATCATCCGATGGAAAAATAACTCATGTATATAAGGGGATACCTTATGCTAGCCCACCAACGGGACACCGCAGATGGATGCCACCAACAGCACCGGAATTAAACAAGGATGGAAAATGTTGGGAAGGAACACTGAATGCAGTCCAGGTCAGTGTGTTTAGAGGTCTTCTTTACACCTTTTTCTACCCCACCTGCATACGTAATTCTATTAATACCAGTTTGTGCATAACTGAGTGAGACACGTTAATGCACTGTGTGCATGCGTATTTTTTAAATGCCTTAATATGCATGTATGGCCCAGTGTGTAATACTTCTACCTGACTCTATCTCTTCTGTGTTCATGAGCATATGCTTCTGTGACCTCACATGCATTTTACTCCTTTGTGTATATTATGCATCCGTATTCGTGTGCACACGTATGCATGTGTACTCGTATACATATGCATCTACCTGCATTTGAACCCGTCTGAGTGTGCATTTGTCAACGTGCACCAGTGTGCACGAGCACCAGTCTGCATGTACACCCGTCGGCATGTATTCCCGTTTGCACGTGCGTTCGTATCCACGAACACCATTCTTGATAAGCACCCGTGCACATATGCATTCGTAAGGATGCACCTCTGTGTAGATGTGGAAAGTGTGTGCCAATAAGCTCACACATGGGCGGATGTGCATGTATGGGAGTCGGCACTACGCCTGTGTAGGCTAAATTTGCATCTGCGTATGCTGACACCCCACTAGGTGCATGCAAGTCCATCTGTTCGTTTGCTCAACTGCATTTGAACTTGAGTGATTTTTCTGCGTGCATAGCTGCTTTAGATAACTGGCTAAGCACTTCAGAACTTTTAGGAACCCTTGACCGGTCTAGACGTCATCATATTTCGTAGCACGTCACAACATCACTTCAACCTACATTTCCCAGGTATAAGATATGTAGTGAATAAACTGCGTAAGTCTGAGTATAAGCCATGTCTTCGTTCGTTCTTGTTTTATGATACACCCCTTTTGGCTGCTGTTTTGGAGAGGAAAACGATACAGCAGTGGATTTTCCGTTGTGTCTTAGGCATTAGACAGGCCATCTCAGGACAATTTATATATCAGACGTATGTTTATACTTCCTGCTGATGGTATGACTCACATGAAGTTTTGAGTCGAATTGAAAAGGCCCTGATCCCGGGCTTAGTATTCCTACGGTTAAAACTGAAGCCTCCTGCAATGAAGATAAGAGTTCTACTTCTGTTACACTAACTACACTAATTATTAATTTGTCTTTTACTTTATCTTTTCGAATTGTCACAATTCTGCCTTAGTTAGTAAGCCAGTTGCTTCAGTTGATTTTACACTCCAAACTTTGTGGTCAAACTGACCATCATACCATAATGTATACTCACCTTCATTGGCATACCCAAGACGTGATAAAGTACCCGTATTTATGTAGACATAAACGGTATGTCGCATCTACACTCAACATGCAGCCGTGTGATCTATCGTAGAGATACAAGAAATTTTATTACTGTGCCTTTTACCATTTTAGGATCTCTTACTTAATTATGTTTCAATTTTTTCCTCCTTCCAGTTTGGGTCCGTTTGTCCTCAGATCATTTCATGGCCTGACAAACAATTGCATGGATCAGAAGACTGCTTGTACCTTGACGTGTATGTGCCAAAAACCAATAAATCCACATTGCTTCCTGTCGTTGCATGGATCCATGGAGGAGGATTCTTTTTTGGAAGTGGTCATGAGCCTGGCTACAGCCCAAACGTAGATTTTGTTCATTCCATGGGCGCCATTGCAGTTGGTATCTCATACCGATTACTTGGCTTTGGATTCCTGGCACTTGATGTTTTGTCTAAACAATCTGCTACCAATTCATCTGGTAATTATGGTTTAATGGATCAAATCTTTGCTTTGAGATGGATTCAAGAGAATATTAAAGCATTTGGTGGTGATCCAAATCGTGTAACTCTTCTTGGTCATAGTGCAGGAGGAAAATCATTACTTGCTATTTTACATTCGCCATTGGCACATGGGCTTTTTCATGGTGCTATCGTTGCCAGTGCGTGTCCAGTTTTCAAAGAAACGTACAAGGAAGCCTCCAAACTGAACGAAGAATTTCTAATTAGTACAAATTGTTCGAAAGAAACTGATGATGGAACACTTGAATGCCTTTACAATTTGACTTCAGCGGAAGTGACGTGGACAGCATTTTCTCTTTGGATGGTAGACGATTACATGCAACTACCAACCAAAGGTGTATTTGCTCATCCACTGGCTCCGACCGAACCCGTCGTTTTGCCCGTATTGCCAATGGAGGTCAAGGATGATCCTCATTTTCAAGGAGAGTCAACTCCAGTCATGATAACAACAACTGCACAGGAGACGGACTTTTGGGACGTATCAGCATCCAAGCTAACAGGGCAACCGTTTTACCAATTAGAGTCAAACATACGAAAGAGTCTTGATTCTTTCTCAGCCAACCTAACTGAGCAAGCTTTGGTAGAGTATTCCGATGTATTAAAGTTAGGTGACAATGGTTTAACGTATATTACCATGACGAGTGATGCGCGTGTCAATTGCCCAACCAATGTAGTGGCAAGAAAAATGGCTGCTAGTAATAATAAGCATGTTTATCGTCTAATGATAACGCACAGACCAAAGGAAGGAGTGGGATACCTTGGAAGTAAGAGCACATATTCATTTCATGGTTGGGATATTTTAGCCCTTTTCAATTTTCAAGAACCTGGCGCTGGAAAAGAAGGGCCTTTGAATTTATATAAACCATCAAAAGGTGAATTGAAATTTCGCGATTTTCTGTTGTCTGAATATTCACACTTTGTTCACTTTGGACAACCGAAGAATGAGGCATGGACACTATATCCGAATGTTACTGCTGTTTATGGGGAAAATGAGTTGAGAGTCCAAAAAAAGGATTACAATTGGAAGCAATGTCATTTCTGGAATGATAACGGGTTTTTTGAATATGGGTGGAAGGTGTGAATGTGTAGTTGAGAAGACTACTTTAAACATTTAGACTCCCTTATAGGTTTAACTACGATGGTCAGGATAATTTTCACATTTTAATGGTTGTAGCGCAAACGAAGGATCGATGTACTTAAATGTAATATAACTATTGTTGTGTTTATTGGAACAAGCTTTCTAGTGGAAAAGAAACTGAACACTAGATGTCCGTCGTTGAGGCCTCCAGCAATGGTTCGGCTCTGGTTTGTTCTTACTTGAAACTGGACAACAAGAAAGCTAATATCTAGGCTTTCTATCGATATTAGTTGTTGTTTTTTATCGTCGCTGTCCTCTAATGTCAATCTTTCACCGTCGCTGTTTTCTACCCTAACTGGATTAATTTTCGCAGATTACGCGGGTATCGGAAATTTCCGCGAAATTAAGTCCGCGCGAAAAGTCTAAATCTCGGTGATCTGCGAAATCGTATCTCCTTGAAAATTTGGGACATTGCACTAAAATCATACTTAAAAGCTTTTTTCGTCAGACACTCTTCAGAGTATGAATCGTCAGAAAGAAGATTATCTGCGCTAGGAATTCTAAATTTTTCTGTCGGAATAACAAAAAAAAACAACACTATAAATAGTTTTTGCGCAAGATATCTTTTTTAGTACTATGTACAAAACAAATTTGCAATCAATAGCGATGAGTTCATTTGCATCTTACGTTTTTTCAGTCTTATACTGTCGAGTGTTTCCAGTGCGTTGAAAGTATCTATCTGATTCACGTCGCACAAGAAGTGCCGGTGTGACCTTGGTGAAAGTTCTCCCTTCTTCTTTGCCCTCTGTCATCCTCATGACTGCCTCCAGTGAACAAGCCGTGTATTCCAGAAAGTCGTCCAACGACTGCCTCTTCCTCTTGCTCCTTCTTCTCTCCCTGTCATCATTGTCTTTTCTATACACGGCCTTCTCATTTTGTGAACATTCAGCATGTGATGTCCTGTAGCAGCTTTAAGTTTGTTTTTGCCCTTCTAAGCACGTACTCATTGGTTTTCCTATCTCTCCAAGACACTCTTAGCAGCCTTCTGTAACACCACACCTCAAACGGGTTAAACGTCTTTGCGTCCTGGATCTTCAGGTTACATGGTTAAATGATAATATTTCCTAGCTAAAAACATGACTTTTATGCAACGTTCCTTTCCCTGGGACACGATACTAGGATAACTTTTGAGTTCGAACGCTCTTCCAAGATTTGCGTCCATGCATCACAATGGAGAAGCTGGATGGTCGAAGCAGCTTTAACTTACTTTTGTTGGCTACATTGCTTTTCCAAATCTGTTCCATATCCATCAGCATCTTCTTTGCGATTGCAATTCGTCTTCAGATCTCTGACGATCAATTTTGTTCTCGATGTCGATGAGTGATCCCAGAGGGTCTACTGCACAAAATTAACAAACGAAAGTTGAGGAAATGCAACCACTAGAAAAAAAGACCAGAAAGCCTAGTGCTGACATCAATAGAGGGTGAAGTGGACGGTATAGGAAGACAAGGTCGTAGAAGAACTGCTTGGGTGGACAACATCAAAGAATGGACAGATAGTGGAATAAAAGCAGCCAGAAAAAGTGACAGAAGAACAATGCCACCAGTTCTCATTTAGGGCTATGGCTAGCAGGAGGAGGAGCATCCCAGATAGTCGAAGGGTTTGAATTCTTCCAGTTGCGCTCCGTCTAAGGCAGCAACTTAGTCAAATTACTTTGAATGCCTGGAAAGATGAGTGTGAAGGCAGCATCTTGAGTCAGTGCTGGTTCATTGCTGGGTTAAGGAGAGAATTTTCCTATTTCATAGGCGGTAAAAGGAACCTTTACAACATTTATTACAACTAGACTTTCAAAGCAAAAATCACAATGCAGAAAATTACTGCACATGTATTTAATACTATTGAATGTGACAAAAGGGGACACCTAGGGACCGAACACCAAAGCCACCCATTATCTTTGGCCCAAAAGAGTCCCGCAAGAGTCTGCAACTTAGAGTGCAATAACTATATGTGGGTTTATTGAACTACACTTCTTTATGACCACGTTACTGCATGGGAACTGGCAGCTAGGAAGCGAAAATGAATGCAAAGGAAACATCTTTAAGCAAAATTTAAATTTTTGTTGTAGAACTCAGCCTATTAACAACCCTCCCAAAAGGAAAGCAAAATTATGCCCTGATGACTCTCGAGAGGACGTAAGTTAGATTCTGCTCTCATTTCGACACAGAATAAATGCCAAGACCATGTGTTTTTTGCGTGACAAAAGTGGACTTAAGTGCAGACACATGTATCACAGCTTGCTAGTGAAATATGATGCAATGTAGTCAGCAGGCTTTGTCTGTCTGAAGCCCGGAGATGAGATAAATGTAAACTTAAAAGCAAAATTGATATTTGAGATGGGCAAGTACACGTGAAGATAGTGGAAACATTTTATGCACTGGTCGTACTACGTCGTGAGTTGGCATACCAGTCAAGATTAAACAATGCTTGCAACTTTAGTGCCGTCTCTGTCTACAGGAATCCTTATCAGTGGAGCAGTTGCTGCTGTTTTGACAGCATGGTACGTGTCACTAATAGGGATACCAATTGCAGATCAGAAGGACGACCTTGTGGTCACAACACGCTGTGGACCAATTCAAGGGGTAGAGGAACGATCTACAAAAGGAGAGGTAGCACACGTATTTAAAGGAATCCCCTACGCCAGCCCACCAACGGGACGTCGACGATGGAAGCCACCAACAGCACCAGAAGTAAACGAAGATGGAACATGTTGGGAAGGAACACTGAATGCCAGTGAGGTAACGAAACAATATTTAATCACCTCGTTAATCCTTAAACAATTGTATGTCATGTAAATGATCTCAAATACTAAAAGGACAAAGGCAAAGGTGATTGTCAAAGGGAAGTTGTAATCCGCACAAAATCTGCTTCTTGGGAATTTTTTAGTATAAATCTGGCTTACCGTATTACGTCGCCTTTACAGCGTCTTCTGTATGACCGACCACGTAGAATGCTTTACAGCGACACGCTTATTGTAATGTGGTTGTTATTTACAAGGAAAATAGATTAGAACGCCACGAAATTTGGGACTATAACAAGCTGGGGGCCGGGTAGGGAGCGAACAGGTCAGAAAGTTCTACATACTATAATCTACTGTTAATTAAAATTATAATACACACGTTGAAAATATACTTGATGATCTTGTAGTGACGCAGTCATCATATCATGACCTCAAATTCACCTCTGAGAAACAACGTCCCGGTAGATCAGATGATGACTGCGTCACTACAATCTTGTTAACGATTTGACAGACAAGGTCTAAAAAGTAACTGCGAGGTGGTACACTGTGGTAACTGCAAGGCGTGCTCAAAAAGAGGTTCTAATAACCCCTTAATTCTAACCAAACTAACTTATTCGTGTGAAACGCGTGTAAAACATCTCTCTGTACACCATCCCTTGCTACTGTATGACGCCAAAGCTCTAGACATCACACTTGACAGAGAAATGATATATTTAGTTTCTAAATTGGTTCTCGGATCAGTGGCGAAGCTGGTCCACAAAAGTTGGTCCTGCTCTCGAGATTCGGCAACAGAATAACCTGCTTCAAAAAAACCACACCCTGAATTAAGCCTACATTCTAGAAAACAATTTGCCACAACTTTGTGAAGCAAAGTTTTCATTTACCCTAAAAGTTCTATTAAGCCCCCCACTTTTAAGCCCCCTCTATTAACCCCCCTTTGATGCAAAAATTTGAAATAACCCCCCTTATCACCCCCCCCCATGTTTTGACGATAAGGCTTAGATTGTATCCTTATCGATACAGATCCACATTTCCTGGGCAAAAAACATGCTGAACACGAGAATTAAGTGATAGCTGGAGATTGTTATCTGAGGCCATCATTAGAATGAGTTTCAAAATTTGTGCGCTAAGTGTATCAATTGACGGATCTGAGGATAGTCAGATCATGTGTGACAAATAGGGCCCTTGTGGAGACTTACTTATGTGTCTCAGAACCCTCGAGGATACTGATTTGATCCCTTTGAAGCAATCCAAGAAGAGGTGTGTCTAGAAGATGTTCCAAACCTGTCAAATGATTCTGATGAAGATGCGGATGTTATCATTGACTGAGTCTTCATTAAAACTTGGCAAAAAATAACAATTATAAGCATTTTGTAGCTGCTACCTAGCTATTTCTCATGGATTTTTAGCCCAGTAAACACGAGTAAAACAATTTTGTAACCTTAATTTTAATAATAAGCCCCCCTCTCTAATACGTCCCTCCCCTGGGACCTCAAAAAATTCAATAATCCCCGCCAGGCTTAATAGAGCTTTTACGGTAGTTAACTTTTTACACCACATGTTAAGCATAAATTAGAGTCACTCCTGCTTTCGAAAATAGCAGGACTGGATGTTGACATAACAATGACGAACGACGTGCGCAGGTTGCGTCTCAACCAATTAAATTGAGTCTTGACATGTGATCATGATCACTGCGTTAAGCTCCTGCTCTCCAGATTGAGCAGGAGTGCTCTTTGTTTTAGGCTATTGTGAAACAGAACCAAATTAACAATTGCTGATTGTGAACCAGGATCAAATTAACAATTGCTGATTGTGACGCAGGTTTCAAATACAGGATGCTTTGAAAAAAGCAAAGGAAATCACAGTTTGGTTGAACCATAGCGATAGAATGGGGGGTCTACCAACAAGTGACACTGTAGGAGCATGACAAGAAATATTTTTGGGGCAAACTCTGAAAATTGTTGGTCCTGCTGACAGGACAACCAGAACCTTTGGCTTCGCCACTGTCCGGGATTTGAGTTTCTTCTTGCAATACTTGCCTTTATCCACGTTGACATTTATTTCGTTATGCCAGATTTGGAAAATGTCTTTTGGAGTAACTGTAGCCAGAGGAGGCAAACTGTGGTCGAAATTTATGCATGAAAGGCTTAAGCCGAAACACAGAAAGATTAATGAATTTCTCCTTACCCACTGCTGGGTTTCGTCTCGTAATACCAAAGACTTGGAAAGTCCTTCACCAAATCTTTTTGTGCCGTGATGGCACAGAGGTTTGAGTGACGGCTCCCACTTTGTGCAGTTATTGTGGTAATGCTCCACTGTTGATAAATATATGAAAAGCACTGTGTCTGTTGAGGTGCTGCATATATAAATCAACGAATTATATGATATTTGTATCAAATATTAAATCAAAACCTTATTGACCCAATTCTGTGCTGAAAGCCATTTTCGGTATGATAGTTTGGCGATTTATGTTGCTAGTTGGGTTATGGTTGTTTTTTAGTTGTTACCAATTTTCCATTGGAAATGGAACTTACACAATCGTAGTAAATGTTGTGTTATCAGACGAATATTAGTTCGGCAATGAGGAGCTGACGGACTAAATTTGATATGTCTGTATATATAGAGAAGACATCGAATGAAAAAACATCATGTTATAGAAACTACTTCAGATCACTATCTATTTAATTAAATTTGATTTCAAGAAATTACTTGTCTACTTGGCATTATTGTAGGTCTATAGTCTTCCGGTGGATAAACATTGAATTTGCATCAGGGTCTTTTATACTAAACTCAAGTTGTGTGTCCAAAGAGAATTTCTACAGTCAAGCAATGAATGCCAAAACTAACGCGAGGGTGTACATGACAACCGTTTTTGGTATATTTAGAACTATCGTTGTAGAAATTTGGTGAGATTTGGTGTTTTCAGCTTTATTCTGTTACGTTTTGATGCATGACATCCTAGACTGAAAACAAGTTTTTTGCTGTGAAATCAGTCGAATTTGTACAATATTTTAGATAAAATGACGAGAAGGGTCAGCGAGTGCCTTTGTAGTATATGTATCCTTCTGATAGTTTCTTACACTAAAAAGTTTCTACTCATTCATACCTGTGCAAACCAACTCTCGCTTTCTGATCCTGTTTGGGGCATTTTTGCTATTCCTGGCAATTGTGTGCAGAGCAAGATATTACCATGTCTTAAAGCATGATGACGAAACAAAAAAACGCCCATCTATTAACACTGAAAGTACAATAACACTGACAGTGTTGACTCTACGCCAATAACTTCTTTACAAACGTCCAGATTAATGACTTTCGTGCCTTGCAAACAATATGGCCATCGAGTCTTCAGTCTCGTTTTGGAGTTCACCCTCTAGCGTTCATTGTATCTCTATGAACAAAATAGTTGACATTTGGTTTGATATCCACCTGAGACATACGGTCATAGAGTCATTGCCATTTTACTTTGACCTACACCTCAGGTCTTTCTCTCACAAAACTATTGACATTTGAGTTCGGTTTCTGCCTGAACCATAATCATTATTGTGTGTTTATATGTTATCTCATATTTTTGTTTATTCAGTTTGGGTCAGCATGCCCGCAGGTGATACCCTGGCTAGATCAACCGTTTCGAGGGAACGAGAATTGCCTCTACCTTGACGTGTATGTGCCAAAGACCAATAAAACCAAGTTACTCCCTGTCGTTGCATGGATCCATGGAGGAGGATTCTTCTTTGGAAGTGGGCATGAACCTGGCTACAGTCCTGATGCAGATTTTGTTCATTCCATGGGCGCCATTGCAGTTGGTATCTCATACCGATTACTTGGCTTCGGATTTTTGGCACTTGATGTTTTGTCTAAGCAATCTGCTACCAATTCATCTGGTAATTATGGTTTAATGGATCAAATCTTTGCTTTGAGATGGATTCAAGAGAATATTAAAGCATTTGGTGGTGATCCAAATCGTGTGACTGTTCTTGGTCATAGTGCAGGAGGAAAATCATTACTTGCTATTTTACATTCGCCATTGGCACATGGGCTTTTTCATGGCGCTATTGTTGCGAGTCCATGCCCCGTATTCAAGGACACATATCAGGAAGCCTCCAAATTTAATCAACCATTCCTGACAAAAACAAATTGTTTGAAAGAGACAGACGAGGAAACCCTTGAATGCCTTTACAATTTGACATCGGCTGAAGTGTCGATGACAGCGTTTTCTATTTGGATGGTGGGCAATTATATGCAACTACCAACCAAACATGAATTTTTGTACCCTATAGCTACAATTGACCCTGCAGTTCTGCCGGTATCGCCAATGGAAGTCGAGGATGATTCTCATTTTGAAGGAGAGTCAGTTTCGATCATGGTAACCACGATGGCGCAAGAGACTGATTTCTTTGAGGTATCGGCATCCAAATTAACAGAACAACCTTTTGATGTCCTGGAGGCGAAAATACGGGAAAGTCTTGATTCTTTCTCACCCAACCTTACTGAGCAAGCTTTCATCGAATATTCCGATATATTAAAGTTAGGTGACAATGGTTTAACGTATATTACCATGACAAGTGATGCGCGTGTCAATTGCCCAACAAATGTAATTGCAAGAAAAATGGCTGCTAGTAATAATAAGCATGTTTATCGTTTAGTGACAGCAAACAGACCAAAGGAAAAGGTGATGTATTTAGGAAGCTTAAGCACATATGCATTTCATGGTTGGGATCTTTTAGCTCTTTTTAATTTTAAAGACCCTGGCACTGGAAATGAAGGGCCTTTGAATTTGTATAAACCATCAAAAGATGAACTGAAATTTCGTGATTTTCTGTTGTCTGAATATTCACACTTTATTCACTTTGGACAACCGAAGAATGAAGTATGGACACTATATCCGAATGTTACTGCTGTTTATGGGGAGAATGAGTTGAGGGTCCAGAAAAAGGATTACAATTGGAAGCAGTGTCAATTGTGGAATGACAACGGATTTTTCGAGTATGGATGGAAATTGTGAAGCGAGTGAGCGAAAATGTGAATACGTTAATTACGACAACATAGTAGCTTCAGTTGTTTTTACACTCGAAACTTTGTGGTCATACTGACTAACATGACCATCATGTCATAACGTACAATCACCGTGATTGCCGTCACCGATACGTGATAACGTAGCCTTGTTTACGTAGTCGTAACCGGTCTGTCGTCGTCTCTACCCTCATCGTGTAGCCGTGTGATCTGTCGTAGAGAAACTAGAAATTTTACGATTTCTTTTACCAAGGGAGGCGTACAGCATTGTTCATCTGGTACTGTCGCAGGGCAATAATAAAATCATCTTGCGAGCTTTCACGAAATTGTTTCAATTTTTCCCTCTTTCCGGTTTGGGTCCGTTTGTCCTCAGATCATCTCATGGCATGACGATTAGTTGCATGGATCAGAAGAATGTGTACCTCGATGTGTGTGTACTCAAAACCAATAAATCCACATTGTTTCCTGTTGTTGCATGGATCCATGGAGGATGATTCTTCTTTGGAAGTGGGCATGAAGAGGGCTATAGTCCTGATGCAGATTTTGTTCATTCCATGGGCGCCATTGCAGTTGGTATCTCATACGGATTCCTTGGCTTTGGATTCCTGGCACTTGATGTTCTATCTAAGCAATCTGCTACCAATTCATCTGGTAATTATGGTTGCCTTTTGGTCGTCATTTGTGTGCCCCAGGCCAACAAATCCAAGTTGCATTACATTGCACTTGTCGGCAGCGAATCAAGTAACTATTTGCGATTTCTTACATGTAATCTAAGACGCAATTAAATGCCTTTTGTTGTAAAACATTTAATTACCAAACATAAAGACTAACTTTGCATCAGGTTACATATTTAATCCAAATGTAAGTTAAACAGAATCCGAGGCAGTTATGTAAGACAAATGTAGAACGTGTTGAAATCAATTGCTTACATCATATTTGGCAAGTGCGAAATCCAGTGTCTTCTTATCTAAGACTAGCATAAAACTTGCTGTCTTTTCAAACTTCGAGCGTAACATAGAGAGGCCTCCCGTATGGCGAGGATAAAAAAGCTATCTCTTAAGACAAACTTGAATCCAAAGTCTTCTTATCTAATATTAAATATCGGTTATCTCAGACTTTGCATCCAGGGGCAACTGATGTTGTAGGAGACTGACGCATTAATATCACTGTGTATTTCGATTTCATAATAATTTCGGCAAGTTCTAAATGGTTAGTAGGGAAGTACTAGGTCCAATTTATGAAGTATGATCCGGTTGGACCCAAGTCCTTCGACGAGGTACTGCCTTAGTGAGGCCCACGTACGTGATGAGCTTGAAATGTGGTGTCGAAGTAAAAATTGGAATTTTGAAGTTTAGAATTTTTAGACTAGAAGTTGCCATCTTGCTATTTGGACTTTTTTTCGAGGGAAGAGGTGTCATAGTCGTATCCTCCATAATTATGTTGGCACAAGAGAGTGAGCCGCCGTGGTATTGTGGATAAGAGGAAGGTCTTCCAAGCCAGTAAGTACGGGTTTAAATCCGCACCATCACAATGAAAATGCCATTCGCGAGGGAAGATAAAGGCAGCCCACTCTCATACAATTTACATATCCTAGCAAATTTCCCATCGCTAGTATGTGAAACAGCCACTCTCGGTAACGAGGATACTAAAAATCGAGTGAAAACTGGACGTCGAGCGTGACCTTTGAACTGTATGTTTCGCTTGATATTAGTCTTTATAGTAATCTGGTTCGACTTGGTAACTTTCGTTTCTTGCAGTTTGTTGTCCCTTTGTTATCAATACATGCAATTTTATTTCGTCTTAATCAACAGAAAATACCAATAAAAGGAATATGTAAATCATTTTATTTTTTCTATTTCAAAGTCTTAAAATAATATTCTCTTGATTCTGCCTTTTTGTCATTTTATTATGAAGCAAAGCTGTTTTAAAATCGTTGGAGGGTTGCCTATCGCGTTGGGGAAAGGCCAAATAGTCCTAGTATTTTTGCATAAGTTCCTCGATACAACGATACAACAAAGCGATTAAGTCAAAAAACAATACCTTGAATTCTTTCTGAAATAGCACTGGCGACCCATTGCCCGTATTCTATTATGCTGGCTTTCATACTTTCTTGCTGGTACAAAAGACTTGCACCTCATTAAATATAATGAATACTAGATCTTTATTTTGCTGTGAAGCTGTTGTACAACCTGGCTGTTGTACAAGAAATTCTTTTTATGATCTTTCGCAGGTTAATATTTACCAAAGTGCATGCCCATTGCCACAGCTACTGATCTCAGCAACTGTTAGGTGGTTTTAGGTTTAAAGTTTCCCATCCTGCAGAAACATGCCTACATTGACAATATTCTCACTAACTGCATCAGCTCTAATCATCGGAGTTATCACGGCTGTTTTGACTGGATTGTATCTATCAGGAGTACAAATTCCCATAGGACGAGAGAAGGATGATATGGAGCTCTTGGTAACAACAAACTGTGGACCGATTCGAGGCATAGAAGAAGAATCCTCCGACGGAAAGCCAACTCTAGTTTTCAAGGGGATTCCTTACGCCAGCCCACCAATGGGGCGTCGACGATGGATGCCACCAACGGCACCAGAAGTAAACAAAGATGGAAAATGTTGGGAAGGAACACTGAACGCAAGCAAGGTAGGGTGATCTTGGAAAGTTCTTCCTGTGGGGGAAATGATTGTTATAACCATCGTCATCTTGGTCATGCTGGTGTTTTTATTGCACAATTGAGATTTTGTGAAAGAGCTTGCGGTGAAAGAACTGGGCTGCAAAAAATATGATACGAATTTGCATCACTTTACTTCTCAGGCTGCGTTTTATGACGAAATAGGAGGATGATTCCAGGGCATGGCCTCTAGGACTTGGTTTTATGAGAGATACTACCCGTGTTCCCCTCCCAAATCCCCTGCCTTGTCATTATTAGCTTAGAACCAAGTAATTGTGAAGCTTCATAGCTATCGTCATGATTATCAGTCAACATCATCATCATTCACACTTTGATAATCGCCATCATCCTCATCGTGATTATCAATCATCATCAGTATCAATGTCATGATCAAAGGCATCATTATTATCATCACAAACTATCATATTGGTCATCAATCATCATCATGATCATCATCAATCATAATCATCATCACCATCATCATCACCATCATCATCATCTTCATCATCATCATCATCTTCTTCTTCTTCTTCATCATCATCACCATCATCATCACCATCATCATCATCATCATCATAATAGTCATCATCATCATCATCATCATCATC
>JANTCA010021778.1:0-23673 GCA_024741275.1 Chironex yamaguchii
ACATTACCTAGCCAAGGAAGTTTTAGGTATACAGGACATTTTTGAGGCCCAAAAGACTTTTCGCTTTCAAAATCAGTTATCTTTTCTCGAAATTTACTTCTGCACTTCCACGTTAAAAACTGTATATTGCCTATGATATTGCCTACAATTTCTCTCCTGTAACCAAAGTTTAATTTACTCTCCCGAACCTTTATTACAATCACAATATACAGTACGTTTTAAAGAATCATCTCTGTTTATTCTAATCCAGACTCAGAGAAAAATAATTAAATCTACTTTTAGCACATATTGAGTAATCATTCACAATACCAGTCAGACATTGTTCTATTCTATTATTGCTTTTCTTATCTTCTGCATTTCCTGGTAGCTTTATTTCTCCCACAGTGGTTGTAAAAGATATCAATTTCTGTGCAATTTTGTGCGTGTCCATTCAGCATGATCTATTTACGGTTTAAAAGTTCGTTATGTTATGCAAACCTCACGTCACCTAACTCTATCCTAATTCAATGAGAAGACAGATTGGTGAACTGAAATTGGTACCTTAATATATTGTACATACGATAATGTAACTTTCCAGGTTATGTATTTTTCACTAATTCAGTGGATTCTAAAGTATAAGATAGTTTTGCTAAACAAACGAATTGAACCAGATAGCATTGAAATTTTTCAGTCCGAAGTGCCACGCAAAAGAAAAGCTCCTGGACAATTTTAATTAGATTCTCCAATAAGTCGTTTTCATGAAAACACACCGAACGAGATATATTGTGCTTTAAAGCTTATGACTTGTTCATCAGGGCTATTCGAGAAACGTTTGATTAACCTGATTTGAATTTCTATGTTGTTATGCAAGGACTTCTGCTGACAGCTATTAGTGTTTAGACCAACTAAGAAGAGATAAGTTCTGTGCTGGATGATGATTTGAGTGCACATAGGCTTAATACGTACGTATTATCATTCCTTCAGCTACAACTAAGACCTCAGACATCGATGTTGGTCGTCTCGGCATAATCAACATGCTAAAGTTATTCCAATCCCTCGCTTCAAGTCAAAGAGTCTTTATTTGGAGAAGTTTTGAAAATAGTTATACTGCTCATCATCTCCCTTGCAACAAATGTTGTAAGTGACAAATCTTTTTATGGTCTCAGGAGAGTCAAGACATTTTAGCGATCAACAATGATTGACTTGATTTAATCACCTGATGACGTGCATAGTTTAATGACAGATAAAATTAAACTCATTGCGGTGGTAAATCGTTTTGTTAGAGAGAACGATCCATGAAAACGACTTTTTAGAAAGTTCACCGAGGATGATTTGTAATAGCATCAAATCATTAATGTACATCACGACCCAATAATGAAATAATGTATATTAATAGGCCATGTGCACAATTAAACAATTCGGATGAATCCCTGTTCTGTCACTTCATGCTCACATTAAAAAGAAACGATTTTTGAAGCCTTCGTAATTATAGCTAGTGAAATAAATGAGGTGTTTCCGAATGGAAATTTGTATCCTGAGAAATTAAATGAGAAACCAATTCCACTAGAAAAAGATTTAGGCTGCTATATTTCATATATCCAAACCATACAAATTCAAACGATGTTCCTTTTGGAGATACTGTAAAGTCTATTTTAATCTTGAAAATACTTGACTTTATGGACTCAGTGGAAGCCATGTAGACAAGCTTTATCATGAAATGAGTGGTATGCTTTTATGAGCTCATAAAATGCATACGACTCATGTCATGATAAAGTTCCTGCCTTCATGTCTATTTAATGTATGGAGATACTACATTGGCTTTGACTAAAACGCTGGACTCCGAGTTTAAAGGCACTTACGTCCTAGAGACAGCAGCCAGTAGCCAGATACGTTGCTAGCAGACGGCTCAAGCCAAAAGATTTAAATCACTCAGGTGAGCGCAGATACTGTTATATACTCGTTTTCCCGGATTCTGTTGGTAAACAAAATACGAATTTGGTAGAAGTATACTGTGAAAACGTGCAATTACATTTGTTGAATCATCTAAAGTTGTATTAGTGAAATGTGAGAATATTATTTGTGTTTATAATTTAAAAATTTCCTAACTGTACAAAAATTAGAAACTGTCTTAAGTAAAACTGACATAAATAAAGCTTTTCGTCTAATAATGATCACATAGATTCGTCAGAATACAGTAACAGAAAACATAGCAGAACTGTAGTGTACGGTAGGATCAAAAATTGACCAATATGAAAGCAATGAGCCAAGTATTGGGCGATAAAGACAATAGAGTAAGCACAAAGGAATGAACGAGCAAGAAAAAGAAGGCAAGATGATATCCGCCAACGTATTCTTAACCGTCAAGTTGTACTCAATAAGCAGGGGCAAATAACCGCATTTTAGACGACCCTTTCAAATTTGAGGGACTTGGTGATGTGTCTAACTGCGACAATACGGAGGGACTTGAAATGCGTTGATAGAGCGGAATTTTAGCACTTGTCAAGGAAGAACAGCTATCTCGCACTACTTATGACAGGATACGTCCAACAGGCGCCCAACGTCCACCCATGTATGGGATCCCTAAAACGTACAAAGGAAATGTTTCTCTCAGACTCATTTTATCCTTGGTTGGTTCAGCTCAACATCAACTAGCTAAATGGATATCTGAAATGCTTAATCCAGTTATAGAATTCTAATATAGCGATTGTTTGAAAGATTCTTTTACTTTTTCTAACTTCATCGAAAGCTATATTTTTGGCTCTAAATCCTTGTTTTTGTGCTCCATTGACATTTGCAGCCTATTTGCTAATGTGACATCAAAAGAAACAATTTAAATTTGTACTATTGCCCTCTATGGGGGTGTACTCCAAGCTCAGCCATTTCCCAGGAAAGTCTTTGTTGAACGGATTGATATTGCCACTTGTGGTAAGGAATTCAGTGTCAGTGATTTGATGTACCTTGTAGCTATGGGTTCACCTCTGGGACCGGCACGTTACAGTGGCCAAACGTTTATAATTCAAAATACAGGAGAATCGGGTCAAACTATTAAGAATTGACTAACAGTGTTTTGCGGCCCAACATAGGAGGTTCTGGAAATAGCAATTTTATAAACTATACATAAAGCTAAGTAACTACCAACGTATCTCATTTGAATTCAGTAGATATACTCTACTGGAATCAGCTATGTCTTATTAAATACTTAAAAGCATATACTACTTTTAACACCCGGTCATAGCACTCGGTAAAATGGCAAAAACCTTCATGGAATAATAGGGTGTGACAGTCAAGCAGGGTTTTTTTTAACGTGCAGTCATAGCAAATCTGAGCAGTGATAAATCGAAATTCTGCAGTGTTAAAACATAGATGAAAGGTTTTAATGTCCGAAATTAATGTTAAAACAACATAGCAACTACCAGTAAAAGCAAAAGGCATAGCAAAAAGGAGTATTACAATGTTAACAACAATAGAACACCATTGCAAAATATGAAACCCTCTAAAACTGTTCAGTAATTGAAAGCGACGCTTCACCAGTTTAGTTTGTTCCTTATCTTTAAATTGTTATCATTGTTCTGAAAAACGTGTTGAAATCGAGACTTCTTATCAACCTTTAGACAATCTCTCTCTCTCGCTTCTTTTGAGTAATAAAGTAATGTACAGCTGACTTTGAATCATAGCTAAACAAAACAGGCATATTAATATAAAACGCAGTATACTGCTGATCACGTCCCGTTTAAGGCTACTTCTTGCTATGGATTGCATAAGGCAGTAGCCAGATATAGGCCTCTCAATCTGCAGAATGGCATTTTCAAAGCAGAATTGTGGCTAAAACGTTTGTCAGGATGAAGAAACCACGAGACTAAGTGCACCGTTCTTGCAACACTAGCTTTAAATTTTTTTTATCTATGCTGCTTTACTTCAAATCTTCTTCATCATCATCATCCTGGTACATAGCGATTCGGCCTTAGGTGCACTTTCATGCTTTTAACAGTATCTTTCCACAACTGTCTTTCCACAACTCTTCTTGTAGTATCAACCACTGAAAGATTTGTCCATTCGGCGATGTTATGCAACCAGTTTTTTCTAGGTCTTCCTCTGCTTCTTTTCCCCGGTATCCTTCCATGCATTATGGCATTGGCTAAACTCAGAGAATCGCGGTTACGAGTGATGTGTCCAAACCACTGCATTTTTCTCTTCTTCACAATTGACAGCAACGTTTCTTGGTTCCCACTGCTCTGAACAATTTCTTTTTTAATGCTCCCGTTAGTTCTGTGTGCTGTGTATGGAATTCGCAGAATTTTTCGGTAGCACTTCATCTCAAAAGCATTGATTCTCTTCTCTGACTCTGCATTTAATGTCCATGATTCACAGCCATAAGTCATTGTAGCTAACACTATGGCTTTGATAAATAAGATTTTTGTTTTGAGTGTAATTGCATTGCTCTTCCAGATGGGACTTAGTTTTGCTAAAGCCGATGTTGCTATAGCAATGCGACTTTTGATCTCAGTTAAGGATTGAAGGTTGTAGCTAATTTTACTTCCCAAGTATTTGAAACAGTTGACTTGTTCAAGTTCATGGTTTGAAATGGTTATTTGATCAGTCAACTGCACCTCTTCTTTAGCTGTGACCATCACTTTGCTTTTCTCTGAGCTGATCTCCATGCCATACTTGCGTGTAGTTGCATCGAGCCTTTCTGTGAGCTCTCGTAATCCACCTTCATTTGACGAAATCAAATCAAGATCATCAGCAAAGTGCAATTTTAAAACAGCTTGACCATTGATTTTAACATCACCAACAAAAGTGTCTAGAGCTTCAGTCATAATGAACTCCAGAAAGATGTTAAATACGTATGGAGACAAAACACCGCCATGTCTGACTCCTACTTTCAATCTAAACCATTTACTTGGTTTATCTCCAATAAGTACAAGACTCCTTGCATGCTCATAAAGCGACATGATGGTTCGAACGATGGTTGTACTGATGTTGTATTTCTGCATAACTGTCCCGAGAGCTTTATGCCAAACTCTGTCAAAGGCTTTCTTGAAATCAATAAAATTATGATATAGAGGTTTTTCATGTTCCAAGTACTTCTCTGAGATTATTCTTAGGCTACAAATCTGCTCTGCAGTGCTGCGTCCCTCTTGGAATCCTGCTCGTGCATCATCAAGTTATCTCTTAATTGTTGGTTTCATTCGATTAAGTAGGGCATATAGCAAAACCTTACTGGGGTGACTAATAAGACTTATTGTTCTAGTTTTTCACTTTTCCGTGTGTTACCTTTCTTCGGAAGTGATATAAGCATCGATTCAGTCTATTTTCTGGGCCATTCGCCAGTGGTGAGTGTAGCATTGCAGATCTTCAACAACATATCGATCATTGCTTCTCCCCCATATTTCAAAAGTTCTGAGGGAATATTGTCTGTCCTGGGTGCTTTATTGCATTTAAGCTTCTTCAATGCTTCCTCTATTTTGCTGTTGATTATTGGTGTTTCTTCGTTTTCTGGTGGTGCGATATTTTGTTCAATTTCAGCAAGACAGTCATCTGAAGTGTCAGTCTTGTGATTATAAAGTTCTTTGCAGTACTGCCTCCAGCTTTCCGTGACTTCGCCTCAGCCTTTGTAAGGAGTTTTCCTTCTTCGTCTTTCTCCCCAATCATTTGGCTTTCCACTCTGACGTAAGCTGTTTGACTGTATCAAATGCAGCTTTGGTATTGTTATACTGATATGCATCCTCAATGCTGGAGCATTGTTGACTGATCCATTCTTCCTTTGCTGATAGACTTTCTTTGTTTAGCTTATTGTTTGCTTTCCGGTACTTCTCAGCAGCCGCCTTGTTATCATAGCGGTGTTTCTTGAGCTCTCGCCTTTCGTCGCATTTAAGAAGAACTTCTGGAGTAATCCACGGTCTCTTGATACTTCTTTTTTTCCAAGGTGTCTAGTTGCAGTATCCTCAATTGACTTTTCAAATTTTGTTGTGAGGTACTCAGGTGAGTCTTCCTGAAGAAGTAGCAGAGGTCCAAATTTCCCCCCAATGGCTGCTTGGAAATCTCCCAACACTTGTGGATCCTGCAGTTTCTCTAAGTCATACTTGATGCGAGTCATTTGTTCTTTTTTTTGAATTCTAAGTTTCAACTTCATTGTCATCGTGAGACGTTCATGGTCACTGTTTATATCAGCACCTGGAAATACACGTGTTTTTGCACCATTAATGCTTGACTGATATCCCTTTTGAATCAATATAAAATCAATTTGGTTGTGTACGACGCCACCTGGGGAGTGCCAAGTGACCGTTCTTGACGTTTTATGTCGAAAGAGAGTATTCGCAGCGACCATCTTGTTTTGTTTGGCAAATTCAAGCAGCCGAGTTCCTCTATTATTTGTGTCCTGAAGTCCAAATTTACCAACAACATCATACCAGTTCTCGTGGGCATCTCTTCCACTTTTTGCATTCCAGTCACTTTGAATGATAAGAATACTTTTCTTGTTCACTTTTTGGATTGTTTCATTCAAATCTTGGTAGAAAAGTTCAACATCATTATCATCGTAGTCACTGGTAGGGGCATAGATTTGTATGATAAAAAGGTAGAGTGGATGTGCTTTAACACGAATTGTTATAATTCGAGACGAGACTGGTGTGCATTCTAAAATTGATCGTGCTGTATTCTTATTAAGAATAAACCCAGCTCTTTTTTCAAATCTTGTTAGTGCTAAGTAATAAGACACAACTCAACATTGGATACGACTGTAGCATGCATCCCACGAATTGCATCTTAATCAGATTCAAGTTTTACAAAATTTAAAAGCATTGCTTTCAATTTGTCATCTACTGTTTACTGCTTTTTCATAATCTCTTCCAGTGCTAACGAAAAGTCTGCTCTTATTGCACTGAAGTCTCGTGTTTCAAATACAAATTTTCCATAAAACCCAGATAATAGAAAAAATTTGAAAATTCCTCTTGTAAGACATAAGGGTCAACATCAACAAGAAGTAGTTTAACGAGGCCGGTGATATCATCACTACAGGGCTTCTGTAAGATTGATTGTAAGATGACTACTTACGTTGCCCTCAAGCTACACAAGCTGTACATTAAGGACCAATTTAATTTGTTTTCTAAAAAAAGTAAATGTATTCATTAGTTGTATAATCATCAAATCTTCTTGGTCCTCTGCTCATACAATGCTTGCACAGGAGTTCTGCTATTGGATCTTCTCTTATCTATTCTGGATAATGTATAATGTAGAATAATGTATGCCGACTTTGCTTTCTATAGCTTTGGAAACTATGCTGATTTTCATAAGTAAGCTTTGCTTTAAATCAGAGTCATTGTATCCATCAAATTCAATTCCTCTGAATGAAACGCCTTGTGTGCAGCTTTGGTTTACTCATTATCTTTTACATCCATAATTATTTACACATAATCAACAGATTTGATCGTGAAGTCTTTGTCCTTGCCTTTTGAAATTTAGATCAAATTCTGCTGCTAGCGATCTTTTGTCAAAGGATGCCGTTACTTGTTTATAGCTTGTCTATAATACTGAGGTTGATTTGGTCGTGGTAATACATCTAGTTTGGATAGGTTACGTAGCTTCAATGTATCATTAACGTCAACCAAGTTGGATTTAATTTCTGCATGCCTAAAATGCATAAAATAATTGTTTCATAAATTATATTTATTGTAGTGACTTATCAATCAATGTACCTACACGGCACAACTGATTACAAAAGCAGACAAAAGCAGGCACTAGTTTAATGCCTTTATGAAACCTTCTGAACTAAAATGGCCTGAAAAAACCACCTTAAGTTCCATTGCCACGATGTTGAATTTTGCTTAGGAAGGAAAGCACTCTGACCAAGTTGCATCTTGACTATGGTCTTTGATGGTAAACAAGAACACATGACAAAAGAAGCTCTCTGCTATGTCACACTATGTTCAAGGTTTTCTACTTTTTAATCCTTGTTAAGCAAAGTTTTCTGCTTAAAGGTATGTCAAGATTTTGCCAAAGTGTCTCTGCTTTAATCGAGAGGACCTTTGTTAGAAAAAAACCTTTTTAGACTATATCTTCGCATTTGGCATTCCAGCTTGACAAGTTTGTCTATTGATTGTAAATTGTAGTCTTTTGTAATATCCACACATTCCTTATAATGTTTCAGTTTCAGGATGTATCTAGAAGGATGGATTTTGAATTTTTAATTGACTTTGCAAAGATATTGCATTTAGAATGTAAATCTTTGGAAGTGACAGTATCTGTGGCTTTCGTTTTCTTCAGAAGGTTGGGAGCTTTCTATAGGTATTAAACGAGGTACCCTCATGCCCATGCGCTGGTACAAGGTGTTGTTCCTTTTAATCAGTACATAAGTAAATAATGACGTTTGAACAGCTTTCAAAACATTTTTGAAGGCAGTATTACTTGTTTGCTAAGCTCTTTTCAATAATCAAGTTAAGAATTGCTGCGCATGTTTGAGTGGAATATCTCTCCCTTTTCTCCTCAGTAAATAGCAAACTACTGTTATTCTTTTCGAAAAAAATTTTGTGCTAGTTCTTCTTGTGTTAATTTCGATAGCTATTGTTAAAAACCTATTTCCTGCTGTAAGACGTTTGTTTTTCATACGTTTCTTTGTCTGGTACTGACAGCAGTTTTTTCATTCATATTTTAGACCTACGTTTAATGTGTCGTATTTAAAATCAGTATAAAAGCCTATCAAGTCTTACGGGATCTCCAGTAAAAGGACATCAGCCATGATATGTTAAACTTTTATGGGTTTCAATAACAGGTGAATAACTTGACCAGAAAACTGCTAGCTTACAACTATCTAATTCCAATAATTCAGACTAATTTATTCAGTTCTGACCAAAACATGCTCATACTAAATAGGGTTTTAGTGCAATCCATGTCTAGAATAACCCTTAACAATTCTAAAAGAGTCTGCCCTCTGCGATATTGTTAAAATTGGTCATCATGTCACAATTTGTCAGTTAGTCTCAGTCTTAAATTGCTGAGGTCAATTGTTAAGAAAGTACTGATGTGTCGATACGTATGAAGACTGGTAAAGAAAACATAATCAGATTAACAGCAAGACGTTATTTTCCGACAGAGCTTCATGGGTTTAGTTAGCATTCTGGCTCTTCAGTTACATGAACAATTTTCCGACTGTATACTAAAATCGGTCATTCCCCCAACAAAAATTTAGCATGGAGGTGTTCCACACCTCCATTAGGAACAGGCCTGATGGAATCAATGTACAGAATCAAATAAGGAAGCAATGAATCTGCCATCTGACTTCGAAATATTTAGCGAAACACCCCAAATACAGTAGTAACTCTTTTGCAATTCCCACAAGCTCAATGTGCTTCTAAGCATAAAAATATGCTGATTGTTCTGGTAATTGTATTAACCTCTCTCATCACTCTACAAAACTTGCACAGCTCGTACCGACTTCAGCATTGCAGAAACAATCTTTCGCATATACTTGCAATGCGTTTCCACATGCCACAATGCTGTGCAACGTTTTTATTCACTATATCTTTTGACAAGTGTGTTGCAGCTGGATGCAGTCTCTCAAAGTCAATAGTGTCAGACAGACCTCTCCTGGTGATGCATAGTACTTAAGGTCTCCAAGTGCTCCTTATGCCACTTAAAAAAGACAAATCCAATATTCTTCTAAGTTTCTGTACCTTAATTGTCACATTTTATGAGCACGAATTAGTTGTTATAGTTGTCGTGTTTTTTACATTCGTAAGGTTAACTTGCTGTGACCAATTTGCAACTTTTATAGTAATAAAATGTCCCTTCGTAATTTTTCTGGGTTGGTATGTTTCAATTTTCAATTTTTGATTAAGACTCATTTTTCACAAAAGCTTTATTTCGAAAGCTATTTACCAAATGTTTGTTTTAAAAGTTGCTGAATACAGACGTTCTTTTCTATAGAGGGTCTGGAACTGATATTTAAAGTCTGACAAGGTTAGAGATCTAAAATCATTTCGCTACAAGTCAGAAGCAACAGAGAATCACACTATTGACCAAGAAAGGCGCTATCACTAAAATACGTAGAATGCATAAATCTAAAATTCAAACCATCGATGCTTATCTATTATACGAAGATAGTCAATCATAACACGAAGAAGGTCTTATAAACTCAACCATTCTAGTCTGCAACTACAATGCGACGAGTGGATTTATCTACCACGACCATAAGCAACATCTGGACAACATTATACACATAAAACTTGCAAATAACGCATATACATAAAAACAGTAAAATAGTTTAATGACACAGAACTGCTACTCGCTAACAGTATTTCGCAATTACACAACATGTATATTACTGTGAAATTGTCCTTAATATAAGCTTAAAATTTCCTGGAAAATTTGCCTTTTTTGCTTTGCTATTGTGAATATACCTCAATTAGAAATATACTGTTTATTTCATTGTGTTTAATACTACAAATTGGGGGCGAGAATGTGGTTTCTGCAAGTTTTTGGTTGGTGATTTGGACGTTAGGGCATGCCTAAATCCATGGTCATCTTTGTCAACAATCCTTTTCACTGTAGATCTGACTCCAAAGCCGGGGGCCTACATGATCGAGAACATTATGTCTAAATGTAAGATCTTGGGCTCCCTGTGGCTTAATGCATGTTGGTTATAAATGAACTTGATGGTTTGCACAACAGACAGGAAACAACTGATATTTTAGAGCTTGTGAGTTTTCTACATTTTGATTCAGAGATTATTGAACTTAAATGGGAAAGAAATTTTGTGCATTTGGCTCTAAACCAACTAAAATAGTCAGTAAAAGATAGGTGAGCCTAATGGCAATGTTTCTCTGTTTATTTCCATTAAGATCCGACTACAAGAGCACGATGGATGAAGGATAAACACAATTTTAATTTGGTTGTTAATGACAGTACTGTTAATTGTGGACTTTACGCAAGTTGTTTTGAAAGTTTAGGCTACGAAAACTTCCATCTGTATGGAACACCACATTGTCAAATTTCACCACCACCACCACCTCTTTGAGTGACCAGGAAATTAACGAGTAGTGCAAATACACTGGTTACAAATATCACTTTTTGAACAACACCCATATTCAAAAGGAACTTACTGAAAATATGTGGACATTTTTTATTCCAGTTAAAGCTTTTATGCTTGAAAATGCTCTCCATATTCAGTCATTAAGTTATTCAAAATGGTGATTCCTACTTTCTTATCAGTGTATACTCTGCACTCTGAAACGTTTCATATGGAAGATAAGTGTTGTATCAAATCACCTTCAAGTAATTTCATAAAATGCCTTAATTCTTGGACAAGACTGGAGGACGAAATTTATTGTCTCGGCACCTAGGATCAAAAGAAGATCTTGCGGAGATCAACAATTGACAACTATGGCTACAACACATGTTGGAATTTGCCAATACGATCCAGAAATTATTACAAGCGCATTTGAATACCTCTTTTCCTCAAGGGCAATGTATAAACGACTTCGTCATAATGACGAGCTGTCCTCCATTTCTACACTGCCATAACTGCACGAGGTTGCAGAGATAAGTAAAACAAGGTTTTTGGACAGCGTTTTTGGATCAGTTACTAATAAACAAAGCTTTGCATATGATGAGGTTTAAAAAAAGGGTATGTCATTACACACGTTGAGAGAACAATCAGAAGTCCATCCTATTTTATGATCAGAGGGCAATTTTTACTATTTCCTCACCATGGTTATATAAACAATTGTAAACTTTCTCTTTCAGTTTTTGCAAATTGCGTAAGATTGATGCACGTATGACAAAAGTTTACTCTCCTTATCCATGAATTACTTTGCGGTATGGATCCAAACATCCTTAACTCGACAGGTTATGGGCCCAGGACATGATTATATTTTAATGGCAATCCCGAATCGTTTCCAATATGGGAAACACGATTTACGAATTATTTATACACTGTGGACAAAGGTGTGTACGATGCCATTACAGGATCAAACACTGGAGATGGCTTTGCAGAGAAGAACAGGCGTGCATATGCAGAACTTGTACAAGTGCTAGACGAATCTTCACTACAACTTATAAAGAACGATTCAGCTAATGATGGCAGGGCAGCATTCCGTACCTCTTTCAATGTACAAATACTTAACAACTCTCACAATGAACGTCGATGAAGATGTCACGGACTATTTCATTCAAGCTGAATGATCAGCAATAGGACCTAGAGCAGCTGGGGAAACTATAACTGACAACTTAATTATAGCAATGATTTTAAAAGGTTTATCTGAAGCTTACAAACCATTTGTTGTTATACATACGCAACTGGACAAATTCAAATGATCTGCGAGTTCAAGGCAGCACTTAACACATATGCAAACACGGAAGCACTATGCACCCCAATTCAAGCAACTGCCATGTCAAATAAACATGAAAACATTACGAGAATGCACAATACATAAAATAGTAAAAGATGTCAATTCTGCAGAAAACAAGGGCACAGATCTTGATTCTGTTGCTCGAAAGTTAAACTTAGATTTGGATTCTGTGGCAAAGAAGGCCATGTTGAAAGATGGGAATTTAGAAATCTAAAGTGATATATCATCTTAAATATCCTCTAAATTATACATCCTCCCTTTTCAATCTTTATTGCGGTGACATCATCACAATCAACTGGCGTCTGAATACTATTTTTTGCCTAAACCTTTAATAGGGCTCCAATTTCTTCCTTTTTTACATATTAGCCGGCCTCCTCCATATTTAATGCAGGGGAACTATTGAAAGCTGTATCAAATTTGCCTTTGTCTTCGATCTATTGTGAAAAATGCTAATGACGACGTTAATTCTTTCAACATAGTAGTATGGCTACCAGAACCATTTCAAATAGGGATTGAAAGAACCAAATCAAAGTGCACTATCATTTTATCGGCACTTGAAATCACACAAAAAATTAAGCTGCATAAAAATTCTGATTACTTGCGTTTCCATGGGTGACTCCAACGGGAGCTTTGAGGAGCTTCTCCCCACGTTTTTCAGCCCCCTAGCAATGAATTATAGTCTCGCTTGCAGCAGTGGTCATAAAATCATAGTAAAATTATGATGCAATTGAGCGTGTATTGCAAAAGTATTTCAATCAGATAATGTTTGTGCCGTCCATGATTTACCATTTTCGAGTAATCTAGCTATACCCCAAACTATTGCTTATTGTTATCTCCTTTGAAAGACGTTTTCACAATTTTCACAATAAATTGTTCCATGCAACAGCAGAAAAACTGACCATTTAAATTCATTACCTCGAAAACAACTATAGTGACCACAATGACCTATCAGAGCCTGTTTAGAAATATCAGAGCCTTATTAGTTGATGACGTTTCTTGTTCGTTGCTGGATAGTGACCTTATTCGACAACTTAAAATCTTATACTGGTAACACTATCCAATGCCTTTTTTCAAGCCCACTTGCCAGTTTTGCATCCTTAACTGGAAATATCAAGCCCCTCACTGGTTTTGTTCAAGCCTTAAAACTGATGTAAAGCCAATCATCCAACAACTTCGTCACCTTCCATTGAGCCTTCAAGGTGAAGTTGCCACAGAAATCCAAATGATGCTTGATGATGGCTTGACATTGGGCCTGTCGATGCTGCTCCATAGGTATCACCTATAGTTGTTGCTCGACAAGAAATGGAAACATTTGAGGATGTGTTGACTTCCGAGACGTCAACAAGGCTATCATTATCGACCAACACCCCGAAGCAAGGACCGAGGAATTCTTCGTTAAATTACTTTCTGCTTAAGTTTTTTCCACTCTGGACTTTAAATCCACTTATCATCTACTGGATCTCCCTGCATAGGGTCGTGATTTGACGACCTTCATAATACACTTGGCATGTTTCACCACAATCATCTTCTCTGTGGTTTAGCCCCATGACCCAGGGCCATGATGCAAGTAATGGATCATATTTGTAAGGATTCGTTAGGTGTAATTTTTATTTAGATGATTTGCTCATTTTTGGTAGTAGTCAGCATCGTCATGATAAAAATCTTAGGTTTGCTTAACGGCTTAGTCAAACATAATTTCAATCTTAAGTGTTTGTTGTATCCGTTTGGAATAGATTTTCATGGTAGGCATGTTTCTTTATCGGGTATCAATCCCACTTCCACTCATCTCATTGCTACGAGGGATGTTCCTCCTACGTCGGATGTTCGCCAATCGTGTTCCTTTTCGGGGTTAGCCCAATTTTATTACACCCATGTACCGAATTTGGCTACGTTTGCTGAACCTACGTATGCATTAACTAAGAAGTTGTATAGTCGTCTGCTAGTGATAAGCCTTTTCATTGCCTGAAAGATGCATTGCTTTGCTCTTTTCCCCTAGCATATTGCAATACTGATCCCCAGGCTTTTACTATTTGACTTGTGATGCTAGTATTGCGAACCCAGTTTCTTTGTTAGTATTTGCTGAACAGAAATATTCTGTTGGTGAGCTTAAGGCATTGGCTTGTGTATGAAAATTTGACTGAAAAATTTCATGTTATTCTGTATGACAGGCTCTGTAGCAATACACGAGCATGCCCAATCGGAGATCATTGGACTTGCCAATCTTGCTGATCATCCCATTTCTTTACAGGACATACAATAGTATACAGCTACTGCTGCTATATTGCAATCTGTCTCTGCTCATGTTTCTAGTGGATGGTCATCATATTTGTCTTTGCCTCTTGATGTGCAGCCCAATTATCACTTATACAGGTGTTATTGACGGCACTGTGTATCATGCTGAGTGCATTGTTTCCCTGTCTTTCTTGCATCCTAAGCTTTTATACTTTGGCCATGAGGTGCATCAAGGTATAGCATGGAGAAAACAGCACCTCTGTGAATCTCAATTGTGGCCCAAATTAGACGTATGAGTGCACCACTTGAGCCAAGTGTGTCACACTTGTTCTAAGTCTGACAGGAACTTGACTTAACGTGGGGTTCCAGCCCAGTCAGTTCCCTTTCTAGAACGACCTTGGGAAAGACTGGCTGTTTCATTGTGGGCCCTGTTGAAACAACTGGCAAATGTTACATGCTTTGCCTTGTGGATTACAGCTCTGAATGGGTTGAAAGTGTCACAGTCAACAACGTCATCAGCACTGTGCAAGTCAGCTTTTTTACCAATTTAAAGTTTGAAAATAGGTTAAAGTTTTTCTAAACATCTTTGTTCAGTTTTGCTTATGTAAGGCCCTTGTTTACGACAATGGGCCACAGTTTTAATCTGGCAGATTACATCAGTTCTTACTTTCTAGTAGTAGTGACCATACATTTTCTGTCATTTACAATCGTTAGAATAATTGCATCGAACAAACGAATTGGAACATTAAAGCCGTCATGTAATGTTCTGCTAGGGAGAAACCTCTATTAAACCACTTGCCGCAGGAGTTTATGTTTCCATACAACAATTACCACTCATTCTACCACTCAACATAGACCACGATTCCTACTTTCTAATCACATTTTCCGCACTGAACTTAATGGTGGCTTGTTTCTCTGCCAAATTCCTCTCCTCTATCCTCCTTTTCACCATAACTTGACCCTACCATCAAATCCAGACAGCAACAGCATGCCGACTATACCAATACCAGACGTGCTGTAGACGCTCACAAATAGTTTCAAATTGCTGACTATGTCAAGATTTTACTTTTTTATGCTTGAAAGGGGTTTAGGGACTGGATGAGTTAGTTATTCACCAATTTTCCACCACTATTTTGAACAATGAGGAAACGTCTATACCAGTACGCAGTAGACATTCTTCACTTAGACTGGCCAGTTTCCAAACAGTGGATACAGCTCTCGAGCATTTTGGTGTCTACTTCAAATGAATTTTTATAGAACTGTGTTTTTGAATGAAGAGCATTTCTTCTCAACTACATTCTATAACAAACATGGCTGGCATTAGCTACAATCAAGAAACAGTTTTCTTCAAGAGTTTCAAGCTTAATGATTTGGCTATCCTGACATTGCAAAGTTCAAACAAAGAGATTGCCTCAAGAAAAAAGAAAGTTTGGATTAGAAAACATTGCCTGAAAAGTTGTACAATGTTTTAGCTAATAATCGGATACAGTTCACGATACCACAGCTCCAAATGAGCGTTTATGGACTACTGTTTGGCATTTAGCAAGTTGGGCTGCTCAACTTTTCATTTCCAGTCGCTTTACAATCAGCTGAATCATCAAAGTAACTTGTGGTTTTATTTGGGATAAGTTAACTAGTTGTGGATGCTTTTCTTGAAAGTTTACTTTTATCATTTTGCAATCATTGTCTGGAAAACAGCACCAGTATTTTATTAAGGCTTTTATGAAGTCAATTGATGGCAGCAGCATTTTCTGTCCTCCAACGTGTCACTACCTTTGTTAAGGCTCAATACTTTAACCTTTTCTTCACACGATTGCCTGTGGGTCGTGCAAGTCCAGTGGCATTTTCATCAAGGTAAGCATGTGCTAAACAAAAGCTCACAAGCTTTTTCTGTTCAAGCGAAAAATGCAGCTGTATAGAAGAAACTGGCCGTGAGAACTTCTTTCTAGAAAAGTAAAAACTGTAGTGTTATTCTGACTGAACATAACTGAAGACTGGAACTAATATTTCATAATTACATAAGATGCGTATTATTATGAAATAGTCCTTAAGAAAAACGTAAAATCTACGTGTAAATATGTCTTTTTACTTTGCAATCTTGAAATATACTGCCTTGATGCCTTACATGTGAATATTATTAGTTTTATGGGCCATTTTGGAACTTTCTTCTGTTCCTGTGATATTGCAAATTGGTAGAATGTTTCCTCTGTAGTGAAGTTTTTAAACAATGTCTGTGTTGAAAACAAATCCCATGTTATGACGTCTTTAGGTGTAATTTTTAAGTGTTTTGAGCATTTCCCAATCAAGTAAGTATCAGGTAACTCTTAAACATTTACGTGGGCGCATCTATGTCATAATATGTGTAGGAATCATTTTCAGTATTTCTTAATTATGTTTAAATGACGTTAAAGTAATGAGTTAATAAATTGCTGATATATTCATTGTAACGTTTCTACTGGTTGATTAAAAATAATAAAGCTATTTTTGTAGCATAAATATGGTTGTAAAAGTTTGAAGAAACTACAGAGTGGAGAGTAACAGATTCGTAACTAGAGTTACTGAATTCTCTTCTGTTTGTGAACTGCTGGTTCTATCCTGGAACTAGCAATTGGAGTTAAAGGATCGTCATTTGACCCTTTATTTTACACCTGGTCCACTGGAGCCGAGGATAGTTCACGCAGGATTTTTTGATATGGTAGGATTACAAAAAGCAAGAAAGAAGAGAAGTTTACTTCGAAGGAGCATCACTAGAATGCTGAAGAAGATTATGGAGGATTTGATGGAGAGGAAAGATGATCTTAGTGTTAGAATTCTTCGAAAGCACCTAGAGGATTTGCAGAAAAAAGGGAGAGTTAAAATCATCAGACAATACGATTTCAGACATATACAATGGATGAGGATACATGTAACAAAGATATGGAAGAAGCCTGTGAATACAAGGATAGGATATGTCGAGATGAAATCGATTTAGAAGAAGCCATTGAAAGTTTGTCAAATGCTAAACCTTTAGCCCATTCTGATAGGGCTGGTTCACTAGAAAGTATCAACTCATCGGTAGCATCCTTGAAACTGGAGGAACCAAAGAAGAAAAATTTTAGAGCAAAATTAGTCTTAAAGAAGTTTGGAGGTAAAATTCATGAGTGGCAGGAGTTTTGGGATGGCTTTTCCAGCACCATAAATGATAAAAAAGACATTGCAAATGTAGATAAGTTGAAATATTTGCAAAGTTTTTGGATGATTCAGTAAAATGTGTAATAGCAGGGATACCCATGACAGACAATGGATATCAAACGGTAGTAGGGCTGTTAAAGAAACGATATGGGAAACCCAATGTGATCCAAAGGGTCTGTATTAACCAACTGATTACCTGCAGTCCTGTCTTTAATGAAAGACAGTTAGGCAAACTTTGAACATTTTATGATCATGTTGAGATGCATTTTCGTGGTCTAGAAGGGCTTGGAGTTGAGAAAACGAGCTATTCAAGCATTGTTTTACCTGTATTAATGGACAAGGTACCTGATAGTATAAAGTACATCATGATTAGATTTGGCAGAGAAGATCATCAAACTTGGAATCTTGATGAATTCCTGGTGGCAATGGAAAAGGAGCTGGAGATAAGAGAAAGCCATGTATCAATATTCAAAGCATCTGAGGATAATAAAGAGTTTAATCGGAAAAGTGGGATCCAGTCAAGAGGAGCAACAGCAACTTCACTGTTTGCTGGGAAGGACATAAAAAGAAGATGTGCCTTCTGCTTGAACGATCATTCCCCAGAGAGCTGTTGAAAATGTGCAAGAAAAGAAGGAAGTATCCTTAGAAGATATGCTAAGTGTTTTAACTGCTTGAATTCAAGGCATTGAACCTTTGAATGTAAAAGTAAATTGTCTTGTAAAGTATGTAAGTATGTCTTGGTAGGTGACATTGAACGTGCATTTAGAGTGCTGACGTTAACCCTACAGATCGAAAATCACTTTGTTTTTGTGGGTAGATGACATACGAAAGGAGGACCCAGAAGTTGTTGTATATTAGAACAACAGAGTAACATTTGGGGTTACTTCATCACCCTTTGTATTAAATGCAGTATTGTAGCACCATATTGAGTCATATAAGGACAGAGGTCCTTGCTTTGGCACTAAGTTAAAAGAGGGATTTTATGTAGATGACTTAGTAACAGGTTGTGACTCCACAGAGGAATCTATTTCTCTGTATCAGAAGGCTAAGGACAGAATGGCTTTAGGCGGATTTGTCCTTAGGAAGTGGAAGACTAGTGACAGTGTATTGGCGGAGGCCATGTGAAACAAAATGTAAGGAACAGCATGTTCTAACAACACCAGATGAAGCATCTTATGTACAATAGATGTTAGGTCCTCACAAGATTGTGAGTGGTAAGAATAAGGTGCTTGGTATTCTATGGGGCGATAAGAAGGACCTGTTTGAATTTGACCTTACAAGAATTGGAGCCAGTGCTGATAAGGAGAAAGCAGTGACTAATCGGATAATATTGAGTTCCTTAGCAAGTTTATTTGATCCCTTAGGGATCATTAGTCTATTGCTTGTAGAACCAAAAGTAATTTTTCAGGAACTATGTGTGGAAAAAAGGGGTTGGGATGATCCACTCACAGAAGATAAGCTACTGTGATGGAGAGCCTGGCTCAATGATTTGCAAATGGTTAAGTCAATATCAGTTCCAAGGTATGTGCTTGAGAACAATAAAGGCATCAAACATGCTCAGATTCATGGGCTTGCTGTTGCCAGTATGAAAGCGTATTGTGCCACAGTGTATGTCGTATATGAGAACAGAAAGGGGTGGCAAAGAACATTATTGTGCTCAAAGACAAGAGTGGCACCATTGAAAAAGCTGAGCATACCCAGATTGGAACTGATGTCTGCAAGGATCCTAACCACACTAGTGAACACTGTTGTAAAGGCATTAAGTTCTAGAATTGAAGTAGACTAGGTAAGAAATTGGCTTGATAGCCAAACAGCTCTATACTGGATTTACAACAATGGAGAATGGCGACAATCTGTACAGTGTAGAGTGAACGAAATCCTAGAGCTATCACGAAAGGAACAATGGAATCATGTGGAAGGAAAAGATAATCCTGCAGACATTGGATCCAGGGGAGCTATGGCTAGTTGTCTAAGAGACAGTCAGCTATGGTGGGAAGGTCCACATAGGCTTAGAAAGGGTAAAGGAAGCTGGCCAAGTGAATTTTATCCTGGAGAATCGAACGAGGTTGGTGCTTAGAGAAAAAAGGTGAAGATTATGGTAACTGTGGTTGAAAAGATGCAGAGATTGGTGAGGCTATAGATGTGAATCAGTTTAGTGAAACTAGGAAGATTACTTCGAGTTACAGCATGGGTGCAGCGATTCATTGTCAACCTAAAAGCAAAAAAGGCTAAGCGTGACTTGTGTTTTGGAAAACTCACCATCAAGGATGTGGCAGAGGCAGACATGTTGTGGATCAAAGACTTAAAAAGAAGATTGAATACGTTTCCAACCTTTAAGAAACTGTACTACAACTCGGTTTTGTTGAGAAAGATGGGCTGTTAATATGTCAGGGGAGACTACAGAACTCTGATCTAGAGGAACAGGCAAAACTTCCAGTAATCTTGCCGAGAGACCATACGTACACCGAACTTGTAGTGATTGACTGCCATCTAAAGATGCACCATTGTGGCTTGAAATCTACACTAGAAGAGTTTAGGAGTAGATTTTGGGTTATTAAAGCAAGGCAGTATGTAAAAAAGATCTTAAGAAAATGTTTGGCATGCCGGAAATATGAAGGCAAACCATATGACTTTCCCTCAACAGGTGAGAAGGGTAAGTAAAGGTAAGCTAGAAATTGTAGGTAGACCACTTCAAAAGCTATTTTCACTAAACGTAGATAGTAAAGATAGGAACAATGAACAAGGTATGGTAGTGGAGAAGGGGAAATGCAGTAAGTCAAGAGAAGAGGGTGACTTTGAGCGATGTTCCCGCCCTTCCAGGGCTGCTGCCTTAGATGCGCCTTGTAAGACTAAAGTAATTCTTGACTCCTTATGAGTCAAGTTGGGGTGTGTGTTGAAGACAAATCCCATGTTATGACGTCCTTAGGTGTAATTTTTAAGTGTTTTGAGCATTTCTCAATCAAGTAAGTATCAGGTAACTCTTAAACATTTACGTGGGCGCATCTATGTCATAATATGTGTAGGAATCATTTTCAGTATTTCTTAATTATGTTTAAATGACGTTAAAGTAATGAGTTAATAAATTGCTGATATATTCATTGTAACGTTTCTACTGGTTGATTAAAAATAGTAAAACTATGTTTGTAGCCTAAGTATGGTTGTAAAAGTTTGAAAAAGCTACAGAGTGGAGAGTTACTGAATTCTCTCGTAACTAGAGTCACCGAATTCTCTTCTGGTTGAGTAGTACTGGTTCTATTCTGGAACTTGCAATTGGAGTTGAAGGATCGTCATTTGACCCTTTATTCTAAAGTCTGGATACTTAACACAAGCTTGTTATCATGTTTTCTTTCGCTCGCCTCTGCTTCTTGAGACTACCATGTTTATGTCTATTGTTAAGGCAGGTTCCTCGGTCTGGTGTGATTAATAGCATGATTTTTCAATTCAAACACTTCACCTTGATCAGCTGTCTATCAACATATTCTTTGTTGAATCCAACCACTACTGCTGCAATCAAACCATCCATGCCAGTACTATTTGTGCTGTGGTGTCTTGATCGATGACAAATAAACTCACCATCACTGTAATGTACTCACATGAATCACTTGCAACGCACTGTAATGTTGCATGGGATTAAAGCTTACTAAAGTAACAACAACTACTGCTTATGCACATATTGAATAATTAAAATAGTTCGCATTTTCCATAGTTCTCGAGTTTTCTTGTCCATATAGGGCTGATTAGCATGCTTAGTCACTGTGACATAAGGTCACTCGATGATCCTAGAATGTTCTTATCGTCGTTTGCGCATGCATGTTTTAGGAATGTGCCTAATCATGTTGATACTACTATCACATCAGCTGCTATGGAAAAATTCTTACTCTCGATAATTCGTGACAGTGATCCTTCCAATAGAAGCTCTAAAAGATTGTCTGCCTTTTAGATAACTTACAGTGACTAATCGTACAACTATATTTTGGCACTAAATAAATCTCAGGACTGCACTTTTACGACAAATTTTGAAATGAAACTTCACCTTGTCACCCTGCCATCATGTCATAAAAAGACTTATAATCTTGATTAGCCTTTTTGCGCTTTGTCTTAATTGGAAAATTTAGATAACAGCTTTGTATTGCCTTTTAGAGATGATTTAGCAAACATCAGCTATTAAACTTTTCAGCTGGCTTCAGGGGTATTTTTATTTAACAATTTTAATAGTTAGGGGCTAACTTTAAAAGCCGATAGACTAATTTTAAAATTTTGTGAATACGTGCAGTGATAAAGAGTCCCTAAAGTAAACCGTGGATAACAGATATGCCATGGTATTTATCATGTCTACTGAAATGGGACTTAACACCTTTTATAAAATGCTTACAAAATTCCACATGAAAATGGAAAGAAACATATGCAATTTTTTCCCTACATGTTCCGTTGAAGTGGAAGTTTTGCATTTTATGTAACCGTAAGTATTGACCGAGAAGAATTTCTGGTATCGATACCATATATAGCGTTGTAGTAGAAAACACTTGCGTTTATATTTCTTGGACTTGCGCTATATTCGTTACGAAGGCAATTGTTATCAACAATATCAAAGGAAATGCGTCCACGTAACAATCCGAGACATGATGTGTTCAAGTTTACAGGGACAGAAAATACATTCCAGCCTACTCCAGGCCCTCTATTTTCAGTATTTTCCCACTATGTAAGATTCTCCGGCTTGCTTGAATTTGGAAACTGTTTCATTGTAACGAAACTCAAGCCGTGACATATTTGTTTACGGTCTTTGTTTTTTCCCCCAAGAAATAAAACTTATCACTTTTGCGGACCAAACTCTGATCCATAGAATTGCCAAGAAATTTTGACACTCCATGTTCCAGTCGATTCTCGTAAGAGAACAGTGCTTTTTAGTTACCAGGCTCCTTTAACCATGGGCATGAACTTTCACAAATCTTTCTCTTTGCACACTTGGGGTTCAATGTTTTGAGTCCTTTTTAGTTCGTTTTCGTTTCCAAGAGAAAAAAGCCGTCTTTTGAAATTTCAGTTTGTCATAGCCAAAGTCAAGGTAGAGAGGTAAGCTCTTTATGATGATGCTATAAGTGCCGTGTTTTTAAATGTTGATCTTCCCACTGAAGTCTCTAACGCTTCAATGTAGTTTCAGTTATTGGACTCATGCCCCAGTTATATTAAGTTCTTGACGACTTGTGTAAGCTTGATAATTTATTAATGCCGGTACATTAGACGTAAATGAATTTATCTTATGATACTTCCACTGAGACTTAAGTATTCGCGATGGAAGTGACTCGCCATGTGGATGGTCATGTTCAAATTACTGTCTGATGCCTTCCTTGGGGCGAACTGTACATTTAGTTGTTGAAGGTCGCCGGCTTATATTTGCCACGTGGAGTAACCCTTTCCAGACTTTCTTGGTACTTGTAACTCTTAAACTCGTTCCTAATACTACTCTTTGCCTCCATGGGGTAAGTATAAGTGTAATATGTAATCGTCCGACCTGACGTCTACTACTACCAAGTAATTTAAGAAGGACTGGCGAGTAGCAGGTGCTGGTATGGCACATACACAAGTGCTGTTGAGTGACGCGGTACCATGTTCTTGTGAAACTTAGACAGTACCACGATGACAGGATTGTGATTTCGCGTAAGAAAGTTTACAGTCAAAGTAACGTTGTAATCCAAACAGTCTAAAGGACCACATTTCAGACGAGCTCTTTTGAGATATTTGGATTAACTGTGTTCTAATTTAGCCATATAATTAAATACACTCTTCATTACGATTCTTTATTGTCAAGAATATTTGCTCACTTTTTCACTGCGCCAGTGTATACCGTTAGTGTTATCCGAATGTATTTAAGCAGGAATGAAATATTTAAGACCAGTATATACGCTAGTCCACTTAAACAAGCATGTGCAACACCAGGATCATAGAAATGAAA
>JANTCA010021789.1:0-23668 GCA_024741275.1 Chironex yamaguchii
TCTTTTGATATGCCTTTTTTCTTTTTGGGGGCGGTTGCCGCCATAATGCAAAACACGAACTTTTAATAGCTCTTATCATGGCTGGACATGAAAACAACTTGCTTGTATTTTGTGCATTTTTTCTCCAGCGAATATGAAAACAAACTAACTAGAAATCTATTGGTAAAGTCTGATATATACACATGTGTCACAACGGATGGCTAATTATGTAAAACAAATATAACGTGGCGTGGGAAGGGAAGGGCTACTCCAAGTGTGAATAGTTTCGAATAGAAATGCCTACATGTTGAAATAGGCCCAAACAAAAGACAGGAAATGTTGACATCGGGATGTGCAAATAGAGTGTTAAGGTGAGAGAAATTAGCAAGTTGGATAATGAATGCTGATAATGAGGAAGAAAGGAATAAATAAGGTCGCTACAAACTGACAATTTTTCAAACAAAGGCCTGTTTATAGTTATTTTGATTTGAATTTCGAATTGAACAGGGGTCAAGAGGTTTGGTAAAATCAAAAATAGATTAGCGCTATGATTATTCCGGAAATTGATATTTAATCCAAAATCCTGACAGGGTGTCTAGCCTTTTTGAACTGGCCTGAAAATTAAAAAACACGAAAACCCACAAAACTAATCATCAAAAATTTTTGCTTTCAAAAAATAAATGAAGGCGTGCGATATTTTGCAAACCTGGGAAGCAGCAGGCATGCACCAGGGAGTGCACGTGCAATCGCACGCCTTTCCCACGAAAGCCTGTATCTTTTTGTCACTGATGCTTTATTTTCATCTTTTAGATGCTTAGAGATTAACTGCAAATTTGCAAGTAATGGATTGACAGTCAGAATCTGATTTTCTGGTTTTTGCCTTGTTATAGAAACTTTGTTTTGTCAATTGTTAACCCTCAGGATTTACATTATGCTCCTGTCATTATTAAATTGTGTCTCAACATATGTGACAACTATGCCCAAGGGCAGACCAAGCACCTTTTGTTTAGGGGGTGTAGAAAGTGGCAGTACTACTTGCCAATAAGTATGAGACAGATGCATATTCAGGAGCCGAGGGGAGGTTGGAAACTCCCTTTTTACAAATAAGAAATACTCTATTGCCTGTCAATATCAATGATAAAAATATTCTTCTCTCTAACTTTCTCTTAAGTACACATCAGTTCTGTTTTTACCATTGAATCAACAAGTTATAGCAGTTTAATCAAAGAAGCGATTTTGCTTCACATCTTTTACATAAAATGAAGAAAACAACATGCAGAAACTTGTGAAAAATTTGTTTTGATGACTTCAGTAGGGTTTAACAGGACAACAACAAGAAGCAAGTATACCTAAGCCAAATAGTTTGGCAATAAAGAAGACAAAGTGAAAAAAAAGATATACACACACCCTGATCAATCCACCCCTGAATAAGCCAGATTGTAAGTATTTTGTGTACTCTAGCAGACTGTATTTTTAGCTCTATTACCTTCTGAAGCCAACAAACATTAGGTCAGGGTAAAATGACCTATTAAACGTGGGCTGAAAACTGGGCGTTCTACACACAATTGACTCAATAGTATAGTGGACTTACGTAATATTGGCAAAACCAACTGATCAAATTAACCTCCACCCTTATACAATACTTTTAGATGAAAATCTTAACCTGAGAAGTCCCATTCTATCATAAGCTGAACTTTGTATCAGCATATTTTGTCACAAATCCATCGCTGTAACATCTAGCTACTCAAAACCACCTTGGCAGTTGCTAAACGTTCAAGGTTATTGTAGCCACGTCCTTATCCTGTTGTGCATTTATCAGGTGTTTGTCATCTTCTGCATTGTTTTTCAGTTACTGCAGTTGTTATTGTGATGTCATGGTATTTCAAATAGCCCTGTGCTAAAGAGATACTTTAACAAACTTGTTTTGAAATTATTCCCTTTAAAGTATTCTTTTATCAATTTTCATATGTACAGTGTACAAATGTGACCTATGTGATGATTACCATGGTGAAGATGATTTTAGGAAGAATTATTCCAAATATGAAGACTTTCAAGGCCCTAACCTTATGATAGCTATTTTCGCACATAGAAAGCAAACGTCAAACGCTGTGACTGTGCAACGCTGAAATTCGTGTAAGGTACCTGTAATGGAGCAAATTCATGTTATGCTTGTTCATGACTAATAGTATAAAGATTAGATATAGCGGTTACATGTAGACACAGGGAAGATAATTCTGCAAGAATAAAATTATGGCAAAAATCATACTATCGAGTTGTCCTTTCATTAAAATTTGCAGATATTTTCGTATGTACAAGGCACATTGGCGCATTTATCTGCCTCATTTTCATAAAACGATGTAATTTGACGGGCATCATGTGAACTATAGGAATAGCAAACTGAGTTCAGTGTGCATTGTATGTAAATTTATATATTGATCGCCAGTATTAGCTTTTGAGCACCACAATGCCTAAACTATAATTAGGGTTGAGTGCAAAAGTGACAATACATGCTGTGCTTAATGGATTGATTTTGACTGACGTAACCTAGTCTAGAATTGCGTTGTTGTTCTTTGGTTAGCTTTGTAGTGAGCTGCTTATAATTGTTGCCGTTCAAGTCGTTGTCAATTAATATCAATATTGTTCATAAATAAGTTGTTATAAGCTTGAATCACTGTAGCAGCATTTTTTTTTTTTGGTGTTCGTCTCCGCCGCCCTAACAAAGTCGAAGATGAACATGATGACTGGCGGAGAAAACTCTTCTTCACCTGCTATGTGAATAGGATGTTGGGCTCTTCCACCAGTGTCATGTTCTCAGAGTCTATTTCCCCTGTGTTGCACTGGCCAGGACACCGCTGTTAACTTGGAATAAATGTTGTTGTTTACAGTAACATAGCAAAATAACATGTATTGCGTTATAATAAAATAACATATATAAGAGCATACATTAACATAAGAACATATTTTAACATAAGAACATAAAGCTATAACAAATAAGAACGAGATAATACTCCCATATAAAACCATAGCATTAAATTTGGAACCACACATTGTTCTCTTTGAATGTGTCTCTCCAAGAGGACTTACACTTAAAGCCATCAGGGGTAGAGATGCCTTACCTTTTTGAGTTTGCTACTATTCTATATCGAAGGAGGGATTGCTGTCCGTAGAAATATTCCTGTCAGTTGCCACGCGTTGATTAAGGAATTCGTGTGTATGCACGTGACGAAATTCACCGGTAAAAGACCCTAGTAGACAGTGGCCGCAAACGGGAAGTACTATGCTTACAAGGCCGACTTCTAACCGTTCTCTGTGTGCCTGTTTTGGAACATATTCTCGTAGTTTACATTTCACTTCCAGCGTATCCACTCAATGGTGTCATCATCTGGTGCAACACAGAAAAATCAGCCTAAGATCATAGGGAACAGGGCTAAATAAACTTACAATTCTTCCTTGGGTCGGAGAGGTTGAGGGTTGATCTATTCCAGACTTGTATATTCAATATATATTTTTATCTTTCGCCTATATATAATCGTCCCATATAATAAAAGTAATAAAGACAAACGAAAGAAATTCATAAAACAGTTTGCATTTTTGCTGCAGACAATAAAAGACATATTTCTTGGTGATAAAAGACAACCTTTCCATGATAATGAGCCATCCTCTTGAAATAGGGACTCAATACAGCTTGCAGCTACATCAATTGTTAGTGACTTTCTACCTTATCTAAAGGAAGGTCTTCTCCGAGAGAAAATATTCCTGTGCACAGCACATAAATGCAACAATTTTTCGCAGCAATGAGGGAGATATGCTCCTGAGATGAGGGATATTTGGGTGCCAATGAGCGAGACTTAAGCGGACGGAAAATTTTATTGTTTTATGAGGTAATATGAATCCGTTTAAATATAATTGTATATTAAACCATTTAATTGTCTTTACAAATTAATATAAATATATAAAAGACAAATGTACTACATTTCACCCTTTTATTGTGTCTATAAATCAAATGTATTAAAGACAAAATATGCTAACAACAAAGAAATTTTCTCTCCTACATTGTAGATAGTGTACATTGTTTTAATCATTTATCCACGAAACATTTGCTGATATTGTAGACCCAAATGTCACAGCCTATGACACGGGGTCGAACACACGAAAACACGTCCACGGTAAAAAATACCAATAACAAGCCCACTCTTTCGCTAAAATTTGACTGGTTCACTATACCCACAAATGAAGCATGTAATTATGTAAACAGAACAAAAAATTGGGTCTGGAAAATTCTATTTTGAAATTTTCACAAATTGGGAGATCTCTGCTTCCTTTCTCGAGCTGCGGGAGTTGGCCTTAAATGCGGGAGTATCCCGGAAATTTCGGGAAGAATGGCGTGCATGGCACCGCCTCTCGATGTGGCGAAGGAGGAGCTCCATGCGCATTATCATTGCAGCTTGCTGATAATTATCCCAAAGCAGTGTGGGACCAGTACTAATATACCCCCTGCCTATGTAGATAGTTAGTTTGCACATATTCATATATTTATTTATTTATTCTGTTTGCAGTTCTCAATAGCTAAGTCGCCAAATAAGAAGTCTCTTGCAGCAGTAATCTGTAGGCAACATTACTGTAAACCTAATTTAACATGGAAGTGTACAGAGGTAATTTGTGTCTCGGAGGAAACGGTGATGTTCAGGTCTTTATAACGAAAGTAGAAATACGCGCTCCCCTGAAAGGCTATGCGGGAGAAAAGCTGGCTCTGGCTAGCAAACCGGAAGGGCTGACATTCGATGTTTATCTTCGACTTTCAGTAGAGGTAGGAAGGACCTAACAATATTGTAAACTTGATCAAAAAAGGAATTCGAAAATGGAAAACGTAACCGAGAGGAAGCGCTGAGCGAATTGGCAAGTGGGCCAAGAAAAATTAGAGAATCAATTCAAAATTATACATATGAATTGAAATTTGATGGAATTCGTCAAATTGGCTTACTCCTCATTTGATAACAAAGTACTAAAGCCTATTGCGAAAGACTACTTCGTCCAAGGATTGCACCTAGGTATGGAAATTGCTCTACAATCACTCGAAAAATTTGCCGAAGCAAATATCGAAACTATCACAGATGCATCATGATTGGAACTCGTCAGGAATTCGTTCATTGTCGTCTGACGTTTCGAACAAACAAATCTATGGCACAACGAATCCCAGTGGCGAACCGTCAGTGATCGCTTTTAGGATACGTAGGTTTAGAACTCGAGGACGTGGACGCTAAGTTCTTTCAAACGGGAGATCCAAACTGGGCCAGATACTACGTAGAACTTGCCAAAGCATAGGATGATTTGTTTCGAAACTGCCCAACAAGAATTTGCCAGGCTTGTGCTGCACGAGGCCATGATGCTTTGGACAAGAACTGTTTTAATTTCCAATGACTAGATGGCCCGGAAATTCTGAACTTAGAAACCACTGCAACTAGTGCATCAACCGTTCTCTTCAAAACCAAACTGTAATGAGTTTTAGGTAATGTCTTGCTTGACTGAGGAGCACACGTATCAATTATTAACATGAAAACCTTAGAAAATTTGAAAGCCTCAATAATCAATGCTTCAAGCGAAACACTTATCGATGCCTCAAGTAATAACATGAAATTAATGGGTTTTGTGTCCTTGAATGTAATAATGTTGACCTAAGGCAACCACTTTCGCAGCGGTTCCAAATTTCTTATTCTCTCTCCCCAGGCGCATGAGACTTGCCCCACCCTGTATAAACGGAGCTGAGTTAAAAATAAACACTACATGTTCGGTTATCTGAAAAGGCAATAATTTCCTGTCGTTCAGAAAAACATATCCGTGTCATATATGATGCCAAAACTGCGTTTTAGGAAGGAGATTTCCCCTGTACCAAATGCAAGGACGATGGGTATTTACGCGTCCAGAACACGTCTGATTTCCAGTTCCACCGGTGCTTTTACAATCAGCCTGATACATGTTTTTACTGGAGATCTGATTTTGACTGCCCGCAAACCAGTTGAATCCTTACATGCAGCCGCAACAACAAGTATCATACCAGGCCAAAGGGAATATAATCCTTCGTTTGACTGTAGTACCCAATCTCCAAGACATTTGCCCTGAATCCCAAAAATGCTCAGGAATAAAATCATTGAACATAACATTAGTAAGGATCATTTTCTTGCCTATATAAAAAAACCATGCAGTGTACAAACTGCATAGGAGCCAGCATCAGCATCTCCGGAGAAAGTTTAAGCTCAACGTCACGCTTACTGCGTACGCAATACAGGTGCATCTTACCAACGATTAATGGAGATTTGTATTTCTGGGCTACCCGCAGAACGAGCATTGGCGTATATGAATATCGCTATTTTTAGCAGAACATTTAAATGACATCAAAGCAGTATTCCTCCGACTGCGCCAAATAGGTAACACTGAAACAATAAAAATGTGCATTTGCGAAAGAAAGTGTCGAAATTTTAGCATACGAATTATCGGTGGCTCGTATCAAACCACAGAAACGTCTTACTGATGCAATACATAACTTTTATTTTATTATTTTCAAATGAATGGCAAGTTTCTTTAGGAACACCTAAGTCAAACTACATGTTGATCAATACACAATCCTAACACTGACAGTATGTTTATCAATTATGGCTATCCAATACCTGTCGCCATGAGTGACACTGATTACGGATATTAGCTTCCAATGTATACAGAAATAATGTCCTATGTAAGCAAATAAATCTAATTCAAATCTTAGATTATGCTCCAAAATTCTCATCTCTCTATTCAAGTACTTGTTGATACTCTGTCCTGTGCATACCTCCCTTGCCATTCCAACATGGATGACGAAATCTCCAGAATGCACTATACACACCCTTCCATACATCCAGATTGTGATGCAGCAACACACTGCTAATGATGGCACTCTCACGACACTCTTGCAAGTTAACTCCTCAGGGTGGCCTGAACACAAAACCAGACGTTGTCCCAACTGTGGAACGATATTATCATTGTTATGATGAGTTGTCATGTCATGCTGGTTTCATCTTTTGAAATAATGGCGTTCTTACACCAAGCACTCTAGAGAAGACTATCCTAATGGAAATAAAAAACTCACACCTTAGTATCAGTGGATGTTAGTGCCTAGCCAGTGAACATCTTTACTGGCCAAACATGACTAATGACACTAAACAGTTTGTAAGTCTGTGCTCAACTTGCCGTAGCTTTGGGATGCCAAATCCAGATGAGCCAATGATGCCACATGATGTACCAGTTATGTCATGGTATAAAAACAGGCATTCAGTTGTTCATTCTACATAATGTGGATTATAGGACTACTGTTGACAACGTTTTGGGTTTCTTTGAGATCACCAAACTCGACAACACTCTCTCTTCCACAGTCATTGTGAAGCCTAAATTTCATTTCTTCGAGTACGGTATACCAGACATTACAATATCCATGAGTTCAACATGGGAATTTAAACATCAGCCATGAAGCCAAGAATTTAACAGTCAAGACAATGGCAAAGCCGAGGCAGCAGTCACAGCAGCCAAAATGCTCATGGAGAAAAGTCTCTCATCTCGCACAGATATCTACTTTGTCCTCCTTAATCTAAGAAGTACACCAACTCAGGGGCACAAAACATGTCAAGTGCAGCGCCTACTTCAAAGGTGAACCCATGTTCTCCTCCCGACTACATCCTACCTCCTAAAACCAATGGGAAAGCCTACAGATGCTATAACGCAAAATTAACAAACATCACGAAGAGCAAAAATGTAATTACAATCAGCACATTTGCTCACAGGCGCCCTTTGAAGAGGGGAGTGCTGTCTGTCTGCAGCCATATGTACCAACATAATCGTACTCATATTAAACAAATCAACAAGCCATCAGAAACAATCAAGAAACAAGCTATACCAACCACAGCTGCACTACCACCAGCCAACAAGAGAGCTACCACCAATATCACTGCTGTCAGCAGACCAAAGTCACCTAGACCTGCTGAAACAAGAACCAAGCCCAGAATATTCTCTCTGAAAACAAAAGAACACAACAAGATCAGGGGGAATCGTGAAGGTTCGTGCCAGATTTGCTGACTTCTTGATAACTAAATAATTAGTAGGCCATTCCGATGTCAGACAAGCTAGACAGAACAATGCTCCATGTCTGTGTTTATTACCCAACCTTGGTAGTAGGCAGAGGATAAGAACCAGTGGTAGTCCACCCACAACTTCAAGTTAATGTAACTAAATTTATTAGTCCACATTGTATTGGACAATATGAGGTTCTAGATAATCAACGGCATTTTAATCGGATTAATAGACATTCTAAAGATTTTTCTATATCTATATATTTACTCGTACCTAACCACGAAAGGGGGCAAGTTGTCCCATTATGAAAGCACTTGTTCCCAATGTTATTATTTCCTTGATTTTTTTACTTGTGTTGATAATTAAGTAAAAACATGACGATTCAAAGCATGTGATAATGTCTCTTTTATATCTACTTTCATCTACATGTTGTGGCATATTTTCAAACTTTACTTAATCCTCACAACCGTTACAGTTCGGAAACTGTGTTGCCACAGTTATGCTTGCATACACTATAATTTGCCTTATTCAAAGGTTCTGTAATCAAACCAGACGTCACCAGTTTCCTGTGCCTTCACTCTTTTCTCTCCTTTTTATTGCTGTGGTATAGAAAAATGGGGCCTAATAAAGTCATATCTTCTAAATAAATACTAAAAACAAATAAGTGAAACCAACAGTAACTTAACACTATTGTTTATAAACTTAGGACATTCAGAAACGAGGTCTTTACATTTCAAAAAACCTTCAAATTATTATACAAATAAATAAGAATTACACGAAACGTCGACATTTTGTATTTGTACAACAAGTTGCACCTACTCCAATACAAAGCTAAGAATAAAAAATATCAGATGCAAACATATGATCCCCTCAAAGTTTGACGTACTAGCAAATTGTTAAATAAGCAGAACTGGATAAAGTAAAAGACATAAAATATGCTTAGTTGATGACATCTTGTGATATTTGACTTTTAATCAAAATACGTTTTCAACTCCACGACCATCTGCTTGCACAATGTACTAACATATTGTGTAAAAGTTATCCCCAAATCAGAATAAATACTGTAAAGCTTCAATAAGTATTCCATCATTTACAAAGGCTACGTTCACCAAATTTGGCAAACATGACCAAGTTGAAGCCAAACCTACAAAAAGTTGCCAACTAGAAAAGATTTTACAAGTATTGTATGCTCTACTTGCAGCTTTCTACATGTGTGTTCAAACTAAAAATAAATTATGCCTCTAGACAAACCATGCCATAATACTTCCAACTGTGAGACTACTTTTATTTGACAGAGGCAGAACAGGTTACTACTTTTTTCCTACATGGTATGTCAAATTGTATGACCTCCAGGTTGCCTCAAATGATTGACGTATTTTATTCAAAATTGTAACATTCACGTGCCTTGAACTACACTTCAGTCGGAAGAGAATGACTTTAGCACTACGTTCAACCTTAACTACATTCATAATTCATATTTCCTAAATTTTCTCCTCCATCTTCCAAAAGTAAAATCTGACCAACGAAGTTGGACCTTGTCCTTGTCCTCAGCCTCAATTTTTCTCTTATTATTGTTCTTATTCATATCATCATGTGACTTCTCCTCATTAGATTCAACTGACTTTATACTGCTAATTTTGTTGCCCTCTTTCATACTGACAGACTCACCAGCTCCAACTTGGAACGAGGAATCTAAAAGTAAAAATCAAAACCTGGAAATAAGATCCCCAAACTTGAAAAAGTAAAATCCAAATTTTTCTGTTTTGGCCAAGTACGTGCATAGGCTTTCAAGACAGGCTTACATTAAACATAGATGAGTAACCATTACTTCTAAGAATGTGATACGTTTACCGGAATTACCACAGTTTTGGAAGTTGCTTGGATATTAGAATTGCCTCTTCTTTCCACAACTATTAGCTACTACGCTTGTCTCTCATAAACCGTTAATTCTAACAATCTGTCTACAATGAATGCTATATCATGGGATTTAGTAAAGAAATAAATCGAATTCTGTTTAAGAGTTTCTTTATTCTGTATCATTTGGTATGTTTGTTTATATGGGGATAAGTTAGCGAATAGGCTTCTTCATTTACTGTGCCAGTCACAAGAACAGCTTATGGCCAATTTAGCGGATGCCACTGTGGTTCAGTCTCTTAATGTGACCATACACAATGACTTCTTATGCAAATTCCAAGAGTTGACAACTATCCTCAACCATTATACATAAATCGAGGTGGAGTACTCTTTCAAGGTCTTTGAATTCATTTCAACACCCTAAATACCTATGTGCTTGAACATAATAGAAGAATAACCACACAGATGCTCCTATTTTATTGATTATCATAAGCTTTGTACACATTATCACTACCCGTGTCAAGAATGTACTTTGCCAATATTTTTGCATAAAGGTCACTTGAAGAGTGCTCTTCCGTAGCTAAGTACCTGTCAACATCTTCTCCTTTTTAGGCCTCAATGCCCAATGCTGTGCTGTATGGGCAACGTTCTTTAGTGCCAACCAAGCTTTAAAAGGAATAGCAATACCAGACCTCATCCATGTATCATAATCTTTTCGTGACTCTTCGTTATAAAGTACATCATATGCCCATTTTAATCTACAAACAGAATGTTTTTAAAATCGATGAGCAATTGTGCTTAGAAGTCTTAAACATGGTGTTGTTTTTGTTAAACAATTATTAAGTTTACTAATTAATAAACACGATGAAAAGCAAAAATCCATCCAAAGCAGTTCATTTTCTAAGTAATCAGATGGACAAAGATTCCAGGAGAATTAGAGAACATTTAATTTCCTAAACAAGACTTTCAATACGGCATGATAATTATGGATACTTATGTGATATGGACAATGAACAATCACATAAACAGTGACTATTGTACTTAAGTCAAATGACATTTAATAGTTATCCTGAGGGCAGCTGAAAACACCGTAGACTTAAAAACACCAACAGGCAAACAGATGAGAATAATGTCAGAATAAGAAGAATGCGGTGGAGAAGTACGAAGCAGATAGAACATCTTTAATATTGTTGTCCAATGTCTGATTCAGAAAGGAGGGTGCAACTTCTATGTAAGTAAGCTAGATACATATAATTCATTTCAAATAAGCATTTCTATACAGTATGATAACGTAATCAATCTCAAATCCTGAGACACGATGAATTAGACAGTACTAAAACAAATAAGTAAGTAAGTAAGTAAGTAAGTAAGTAAGTAAATAAGTAAGTAAATAAGTAAGTAAGCTTCAACTTTTGGAATAGCTGTATTAATTAATATTAGTAGTAAGCTTACAACTAACACAAAAAAGGAGTCATGCAAAAACCAGATTTTAACTTAAAGTCAGTTACATAGTTATATAGGTTACTGTGAATTGTCAATGTTTTGCTACTTATTGGAAAACTGCACAGTACTAGTTTTGAATTTGTGATCATAACAGGCAGTGATGTGGTGACAGAAGTTTCAAAATTGATCATAAATATTCTAAGTCCTGAAACAAAAATTCTTTGATGTGGGATGGAATTTTCTATTTCAGAATCATTTTAACCCTTCAAAAATTCTGTCCCAAGCAAACTGAAATGTTTCAATAATTTGCTCAACGTGCAAGTGAAATGATGGTAAAATGAGCTGAAAATTTTCAGCTTCCAGCCTCAGAGTAGTAACCGAAACACAGACTAGGCCAAATATTTTTGAATGAGAGAATTCCCAGAGAAAATTTGCACACTACAGCACTGCCCATAGTTAAATAAATGTGAAGAATTGCTAGGTTATTTCTAAATTTTTAATATCCACAGCTAACACAAAATTGATGACATAAAGTTGTATTTGTGCAGTATAATATCACAAATTTCATACTCAAGGAAATTCATGGATCTAAACAATGGCAGAGCTGGACAAAGCTAGCGAAAAAATCATAATGCAGTATCACGGGGCTAATGCACAAGAAATATTATATTAACGCTGGGTCCTTCTTGTCCTTTGGGAAAAGACTTACGGATGAAAGGTTGCAAGTCATGTGTATCAAAATGGAATAGGAACCAAGTAGGTGTGGAAAAAACCAGTAAAAAAAAGCAGAAAAAGTTAAAACAGAAAAAATTCCAAACAGAAAAGTAAGCACAAATTTGTTGAGCAATTACAAACTTGTGATTCCACTGGAGTTCAGTACATTCGGATCTTAAACACCTAAATAATATGTTCGTGGTTAACTTGTATGATATTATCCTCTGCCTTATTCCAGATTAATGAAAAAACATTAATTATTCCATCAACTCCAACTCCATCAATTCCATTACTATATTTTGATTAAATAAACATAGGGCTAAACATTTCTGTTGTAAGGGCATTCCTTGCATGGGGCACTGCCAAACGTGAGATTGTATAAACAACATAAATACCAATTTATGGTGTTAATGTTAAGTTAAGGCAGTATTTAGGACAATAAATTGAATTTGCTTTTCGCAGCTAAAATTGCTGAGAATAAGCAGGGAATTCAAAGTAAGCCACCCCTGACTGTAGCCATGGGCCTGCATGAGCTCCATGACCATCTTGTTCAATGCAATGGCCCATTTCCCGGCAGTGAGAGAATGCACATTCTTGATTAAATTGACTCTTCCCACCATATCACATGTCTATACCATCAGAACTTTGAGAAGAAGTCTGACAAAATAAGAACTTATAAATTTCAAGTAACTTAAAAATTCATTTGATAAAGAGTAAGACGAAACATTATAAAACACAAAATCACGAACCACATTAAAGTCAAGACCAGGAATTTCAAAATTAAAATGTCACAATTCATTGATCATACTTAAAGTAGTCTAATAATTATGCTTGGTAATGTAGAATAATGGGATTGTGGTTGCTTTCCTCTTCTTGACACTGATGTGCACACTGTTTCTTCCCATGAATGGTATTTGCTTTCTAGGAATGGTATTTGCTGATAATAGCCTCAGAGGACGTACCTCTCAATGCTATATCATCTGCATACAAAGATTTTGTAATATCTCAGTGTCTTTCAGACTTGGAAGATATTACATCATGACCATAAACAATAGGAGGCTCAGGATGAATCCCTGATGTACTCCAAACTCCTTAGATAAATGGTCATCAACAATTCAGCTGTGCAACAGCCATCGTGTGCTGTCATTGTTACCTTTACAAGGTGTTTAGCGATGCTTGAATGCAGAGCCCTTCTACTATCATGGAGGTCTGCAACATGGTCAAATGCCTATTAAATGGTCAAGAAAGATGCAGTGCAACTGTTTATCCTTTCCTGATATTTCTTGCACAGTTGTAAAGGAACAAACACTGCACCTATTGTTCCTCTGGCTGGCATAAAGCCAACAGGAACTCAGGATACTTCAAAGTTTACTACTGCCTTAGAGAAAGCCATCTTTCTTCTGATGAAAATTAGTGCCTAAAAGTTTACATGCGAATAACATCATGAAACAAGCCTAAATCTTACAATAAATTTGCTTATAACACAGTACACTAAAGTAACAAATTTTTTAGATAATTTCTGTCTGTTTTCAGTCATTCTATGATAAAATACATGTCTGAGTGTGTTTCAAGGAACAATGTGACAAAAAGTTGAATAGAAGTGAGATTTAATTAACAAGATACCAAATTACTTACTCGTCATATTTCTCTTTAGCTGTAGGATCATTTGGTCTTTTGTCAGGATGAACTTGTCTCACTCTGTGTTTAAATTCAGCATTAATTTGCTCCTTTGTTGCTAATTCATCACATCCAAGGATTTTATACAAGTCTGTTCCTTTATCAAAATCCATGCATATACTTTTCGTGGTATAGAACTCCTATGGTACTGAACCATGGTGCAATACAGAAACAAAAGCATTTCCGTAACAAAGAAAAATCTATGTTATGGACATACTCAGGTGAATTTTTGTAATAACCATCTAACTATCTAAACTGATAATATTAACAAAGCATGTTGATATCACAGCAGAGAAACTATATCTTATTATAAGCAAACATAAAACTTTTTCACTCAGTCTGTACACCATTTTACACCCAATATCAACTGACACACTTGTCAGCAGAACACGACATAAGTACTCGAGATGTTTTACTGTTGCAAATGTTAAAACAAAGAACATTTTGAGTGCAGAAAATACATGCATATTATAGTGATGGCCTGGCTGGAGGGCAAGGGGTATGAGGTGTAGCACACAGCAGATATTTGAAGGGGTGCCAAAAACTAGAAGGATTTTGACTGTGCTATACTATGCTACTGTAATCGAGTGCAATGTACTGTTAAGGTTTCTAAGATTAAGATTTTCAAGACTTATAAGGGTGTTTTATGAAGCATAGGCAGTCAGTCATGAGTTGAAGGAATATACTCCTAACCAGGATAAATCAGACAGGTTTGCATTCATGTCTGTGATAGCTGGCCATTACAAAACTAAACAATGTTACGGTGCACATTTTACAACAGGAAAATACTTGTCAAACGAGTTTGTTGACAATTGACAATGTCAGATCATTGGAAGCATGAGGCATTCCATGATGAAATGGGTAAAATGTCTGGTGGAATCACAGAATGTTTTAAGAAGAGCCAAATGCTGCTAATAGCTGTTTCCTTCTTTGCCTCAAGTAGCTTTCCTCACCTCCTGCAACAGTATAAGACATGCTGTGATCTTCAGCGGGCCCTTGAATGTTTTAACCAAATACACAGGCTGAACTTTTACAGACAAGATATTCAAGAAGTTTAATCTGCTCTGGTCAGGATGAATATGACACAAATATGGATGATGATAGCAATGATGCTAATAATGCTAGTGGTCATGCCCAAGCTCACAATATCAAAAATGAAGATTGTGTACAAATCAGAGCAAGAGGGTCATAGCTGTTGATAAAGGTGACAGGTTGTAGTTGAAACAGAGGATAAGGAATAGAGAACAAGGTCACCTTCCTTCACTGATGGACGTGCTATCATCTATCAGCTAGATTTTAAGTTGACAGACACCCAATGCTATGTCGACGAACTCCACTTCTATGGTCATCCCTATTAGCTCCACTACTGCAGAAAGGTCATATTCAGCACTTCCAAAAATCAAATCACAGATAAGATTGAGCATGATCCAAGAAAGATTAGGTGCGAAGTGTAACTGTAAAGTGAACTTTATAAGTAGTGCCACGACAATTAAAAGAGTCACTTCAAAAAAAGACAACAGAATTGATTATAATAATTATTGACTAAACGTCCTTAATTCATCACCATAAACAACTAACTTAAGGTCTTCTTATAAAGTTTATTGTTTTTGCATTCTCAGATTTCTTCATTATTATGCACTTGTCAGATACTTGATCATCATCATGATTGTGGTTTGTCTATATTAAATTTATGGAATTGTGATCACTATTTCATGAAAATATTCAATGGATTTAATAATTATTGCAATCAACTCTGTTGCCTTTTCTGCAAATGTCTCTTTTGATTGTTGTGGCACTAGTTATAAAGATCCAAAACAGATTAGAATTCTTGCTTATAATGACCATTGTTAGGTCCTATGTACCATTTGATTGCCCAATTATAGATATAATTGGTATGTCTGTATGTCTGATTCTGAAAGTGAGTGACTAGATTGATTCTGCCTCATGGCTGTGCGGCTGGTCTTTACATTGGCGCAGTTTGAAATGCATTTCATTAATTTGATCCCTATTTGTAACTCAATTACTGATTTGGATAGATGGCTACCTCAATTCCTGGCATTCATTGATATGGTTGAGCTATCTGAGGACAAAAACTTTGGACATTGAAATATGCTGTTTTGAAATTAGGAGATCTTGTCAAGATCGATGGAAGGTCTACATATCAGTCAGTGATTTCTCAACTTGAGCAGCTCAACTTTACACCAGCAACCAATCCATTGAAAAGTTTCATGGAGACCGAGTTTCAAGGCGACATTGTGGATTTTGCCCAGAGATTGAGAAAGCTAGCCAAGCGATTCATCACGACTGATAAAGCCATCCATGAACTAGTCATGGCAAGAAATTATTGATTTTGTGCACTGAGCCAATTACCAGCACAAAGACTTGAATGTACTCATTGGCAGCCTGGCTTAGATTGACTGCGAGGGCATTTTTGTCAACAAGGTTATTCTGGTCACTAAGCCGCTGTCTGTATGAAATGCACAAAGGTTGGACATCGTGCTCAGTCTTGCTGGAAAGACAAAACAAGTGAGAAGTGTGGAAAGCTTGGCCACCAAACAGTCAAAAAATGGTTAGTCCCATTGGTGTCTGTCCAATGGACTTGAAATTCCTGTAACTTTGATGGATTCTTTGTCTGTTCTTGGATTTATTGATACCAGCTCTCAGTTACAATATTATGACATCAACGTTTGTAGCTGTTAATGGATGGTACAATCAATTGCAAATGGTTTCCCCCCATTGCTGCTTGGCAAATTTACAGTAAATGACATAAAGCTATGTTATCAAACCATATGGAAATCAAGTTCGCCGAGTTTGACAATACACCCTATGATATTATCCTTGCAACTGATGCTCTGAAAAAGCTCAGCATAACCGTTAACTTTTCATGTGCTGTTCTCACAAGCAGTATTACAGATGAACAATTTGGAAAAAATCTGAGTGCCTTGCAATGGCATTAGGTCTCAAATTTTTTAGCTGAATTTGACTGCATTATTTCGAAATCTTTAACTGATATGGGACATTGCCATGTGTTCAAACATGCCATTATCAAGGAGGCCGTGTAATGAATAATAAACGAATAATGCCACTTCTTAAGGCTTTACTAAGCTATAAAAACACGCTACATTATTAGTTGCTTCACAAGATGGCGGCCTGACAATGAAAACCGCTGACCTAGCATTAGCCACGACAGGTAGCCCAACTAGCTAAATCACAAGATAATTATATAATAAACAGTTCTTAGTTCATAACGTAAACTACCATAACATAACATTACATAGTCATAGTTCATAGTTCATAACCGGCAGAGAGACAGATTTCTGAGATGCTGAGTTCAGGAATAATTCAAAAATCAACATCTCCTTGCTCTAGCCCTTTTTTTCTTGTCCCAAAGAAGAACAAAAAGTATCGTTTAATTGTGGATTACAACAGATTGAACTTGTTAACCAAGAAAGATTGTTTCCCATTGCTCGTCACTGATGAAACTTTATCTTTGTTTGGAAATGCTCACTACTTCACAACTATTGACCTTGCGGCAGGAAATTGGCAAGTTGAGTTACAGGAGCCTGATAAAGAAAAAACTGCCTTTTAAACAGATAGTGGCATTTACGAATTCAACATAATGCGTTTTTGCCTATGCAATGCACCAGCCACTTTCCAGAGAATGATGACTGTCATTTTTGACAATATGAGCCAGTCAGGGGTCTTTCCCTAGATCAATGATATTATAATTGCCCTCTGGGGATTTTGCTGCCCATCTTGATTGTATCAAGACGGTTTTTGAATGCTTAAGGGATAGCAAACTGAAAATCCAGCTACCAAAATGCAAGTTTGCATCTGATCAAGTTTCTTATCTGGGCCACTTGGTTACTCAGAGTGGCATCAAACCAGATCTAGCAAAAGCTGCTCAAATTCATTCTTATCCCTTGCCTGACAATAAAAAATCCTTGGAACGATTATGTGGCATTGCCAATTACATGTCCAAATTTATTCCTCATTTTGCAGCCAAACTCCAGCCTCTATTTCAGTTAAAGAAACAGAAGGGGAAGCTGATTTGGACCCCAGAAGCAAAGAAATCTTTTGAGCTGGTCAAATCAAGCATCTCAAATGATTGCCTGCTCAATATTCCCAATTCTGATCTTCCATTTCAATTATGCACTGATGCATCAGACACAGGAATTAGGGCATTTCTTATACAAAATGATCATCCATATTATGCATATTACAGTAGACTTTTTAATTCTGCTGAGAAGAACTATGCCACTACAGACAAGGAGTTCCTAGCGCAGGTCGTGGGTTTTCATCAATTTTGAACTTATCTTTTTGGTCATCATTGTCTAATCGATACAGACCAGACCCCTCATTCATATGATTTCTGAGAAAATGCCATCATCACAGCATCACATGCAATATCATCAGAAACTTCAGCAGTATTCATTTGAAATTTATCATCTCTCTGGAGAAAACAATGACATTGCAGACTTTTTGAGCCACACTGATTCAGTCAGCATTTACCTCAACGCCTTAGCCCCTCCATTTGTTCCAAATGTCTCTTTTGTTGTGATTGAGGATGACATAATTCTGCTTTCATCGAGAAATATCATAATGCTGGGCATTTCTCAGCCAATAGGATCCAAAAATTGATTTTGGCTGATGGGCTTTGGTTCCCCAAAATATGCACAGTTCTATATCATCATCAGCAAAATTGCAATATTTGCAACCAAACTTCATTGTTTTCATTGCTGGAGCACTATGGAATTTTACATTGCCGATCAGTACCCTGTTATCCTCAAGGAAGCACAAAACTTGACCATCAACACAGGATGCTGAAGGCCTGTCTATTTGGAAAGGCAGACAAATGATTGGTCTTCACAGCTCACTGCAGCTTTGTTCAATATCAACAGGACGAGTGGAAGTTTTGACAAAATTTTTGGTGGCCCAGCCAAGGTCATGTGGCCTATTGATCCACAATCTCATGAGAATTTTCATAGCAAAGTTCCTCAGTTTGTGCATGTCAAGTTAAATGGAACACTGGGTCTGCAGAAGAAATTTTCAGATCGCCTGCCTGTTCGTTGCTGAATATTTGCTCAAGTCTTTGAACTCATAAAATGGACAGTTAGTGAATTTGAATAGGTGTCATGTCATGTTTTAATTTAGGGCCCTCTTTTGGTGGGGAGGGATGCTAGGTCCTATGTATGATTTTATTGCCCAATTATAGGTATAATTGGTATGTCACGTATGTTCGATTCGGCGTCGAGTGAATAGATTGATTGTCTCATGGCTGTGCGGCTGGTCTTCACAACCATCAAAAAAATTTCATGTCCCAAGATGTAGAACATATTATTGAATTGCATCCAAATACCTCAAATGAACCTTCAAAGGCTCTTTTATAACATTTTTGTTAAACTCTGTTACAATAAATAGCCTTTTGTAACTGCTTACAGTAACCCTTAAAAGACAAACTTAAAATGAATTATAATCAATACAACAGAGAGAACATTATTGATAAAGCTGTTATTGACAATTTTCCTAAAAGATGTCACTTTTTAATGTTTGAAATTAACCACGCTACAGAAAATTAGGGAAACATTTATACCAGTTTTTGACAAATTTGAATTTGTTAAAGACAGAGATAAGACAAGCTTGATTTTTCTGTTCCAGACACTCTTAAAGTTTACAAGTTCCAAGAAAATTGTGAGGCTACCAATCTCTTCATAAGCTTGACAACAACCTTTTTCTTGTGAAGGGGCCCCATTTACGAATTTGCCCAACCACGTTGCTACATTAGGCTCTAAGTTGTGGAGAGAACATAGTCCTCCAGGGCACCTGGTCAAAGGGCAATCATTCACAATGTGACTGATTGTCTGTTCAGTCCCACAGTCACATAGTGGGAATTCCACATAGCCCCAACTATGAAGAGAGCTAAGACAAGGACCGCAATTGCTTCTGAAGTGGTTAAGGTTACACCATGATTTTCTCCGCAAGTCCATACCAGGGGCCACAGTGGGATCAGAAACAAGGTCCTTGTTAGGAGCATTAGAGTTGTTCCATTTTTTGCACCAGTTGTTAATTACTGAGTAGTGGAGTAAGGAGTGCTTGTCCAGATGGGCTTACGGGATGTTAGTCGTAGCCTTGGGTGGGATTGTAAGTCATGTAGCAAGGGAAGGTTGATGGAGTTGACCAGCCTTGCTGATATTGCTTCCCTTCGAAGGTCAGCCAGAGCAATGTTAGATAGGACTGGAAGCCAATCTGAATGTGTACTCTGTATGGTACCTGAGATGTGTCGCATGGTTGAGTTCAGCTTAGTATCAACTAGTTTGCTGTGAGCAGAGTTCTTCCATACTGGGGCACAGTATTCAGCTGCTGAAAAACACAAGGCCAGTGCAGTTGAATGAAGTGTTTTAGTATTTGTTCCCCAAGTTGTACCAGCTAGCATTTGCATCAAGTTGTTCCTTGTTTTGATTTTACTGGTGATTTTCTGCGAGTGTGGTTTGTATATAAGAGATCTGTCCAAAGTGACTCCGAGGTAGACTGGTTTGGTATCGAGCAATAGGCGATTTCCATTCAAGAAGACATTCAGTTGCTTGCTGCTCATAGCATTGTGGAGATGAAACACACTGGCTACTGTCTTTTTAACACTTGGTTGGAGTCTCCATGTGTGGCAATAGGCACTTATTGTGGTCATGTCTTCTGTGAGTGTTTTGGTAAGTTCATCAAAAGTATTTGCCAGGAGGACAAATCAGATGTCTTCTGCATTAATAAATCTTCTGGCGTGAATGTGTCGGAGGTGACTGGTATATAAGTTAAATAACGTTGGGGTGAGTACTGAGCCTTGAGGTAGCCCATTTCTCTGTGCACACCATGAGCTGCAGGAACCACCCATGTGTACCCAGAAACGTCCGTGTTGTAGCAACAGCTCAATACTGGCCACAGCCCAGTGGGGAAGGACCCTTGAAATCTTTAGCAGTAGGCCAGTGTGCCACACAATGTCATAGGCAGCAGTTGAATCAAGGAACACAGCACCTCTGCTTTTCCTTTCTTGGAAACCATTCTCTATGAAGGTAGTTAGTGTTAGAACTTGGTCCTGAGTATGCCTTCTTGAGCAAAAGCCTGCCTGGTCAACACTCAGCACTGTTTCTACATCGTCCCTGATCTTTTGGAGGATGATTCTTTCTAGAACTTTGTAGCAGACTGATAGTAAAAAAATTGGGCAATAGCTGCAGTGTTCTCCCTGGGAAAAAAATTGTGCATAGCGGCATCTTGACAAGAAATGCGTTGTGTTTTGTAGTGGCATGAATGTCCAGTCTGATGTGGCTTTTTGTAAAGCACATTTGCTGGTTGTTTGATGTTTGTCATGCAGCTCTTGACGATGCCATTCAAAACTTGGTTCTGTTTGCATAGCGGTGTGTTTGTGGGGCATAGCGGTAGGGATGGAAGTGTAGCGGTATATGAGAGCAGTGTAGTGGGCCCCATGCAAAAACGCTACAGGGAGAACACTGGGATTCTGCTAGCAGAAACCCAGCACAGATCTGGTGAGAACTCTCGGTTCCATCAAGCTGAGCAGAATGATCAGCATTGCTTCAGGTCCACCAAAAGGTGTAGGTTGAGGGTTGAGGCCCACTCAGTCAGCCACTCACTGTTGTCATTGGCCGGCTCATAGCCCCAGGTAGCATGATCGCTATGGAAATCACCAACATATATAGCTGGGTGCAGGTGAGCAGGCAGAGAAGCATCAGACCATTTGGTGGGAGGAGGATTGTACACATTGGCCACTGTGGTAGCTGCCGCCACCTACAGAATCACAAAAGTCCGTGGAGTCTACTAACTCAACATCTGCAATATCAGAACGGCCAGAGCAGAGGTGGCACGTCCATGTTTCTCGCGTGCGTGGAAGGTCACGAGGTCGTATCCATTTAATTGGAGGCGTGTAGCAGGTTCGTCGCCGCCAACGTGCACTTCTTGTAGGCACATAAAGTCTGGTGTGAAGTGCAAAGATCTGCAAAGATCTCACGTTTAGCTGCAGAGATGCCCTCTGACAATGTAGAATACTCAAATGATTAAAACGTGAACACGTACTAGTTCTCAAGTATATTAGTAACTTCACAGCACGATTCCCTCATTAACGTTCAGATCTCGTCACAAAGTGTAGATCAATTGCTATCATTCCCACACATTTAAAAAAGTGGTTTGGTGCCCTTAGCATAAAACTAGGACCAGTTAACAGACGGCCGAGGAGCACCATTACTACTGGATTCAATGAAATCGCAGCCAGATATCTTATAAAAATGATGAAGGGAGTGCATGATCCACAGCAAAACCAACTAAATTTGTTAAAATCTGAATATGAGTCATGTCTTGAGATTACAGGTTTACCGATTGGCGTATCTAAACAACTTGTCAGATGATAGTTACTTGCGTTGCTTACTCTGTTAGGAACAAAATAACTAAAAAACATTATACACAATACGCAAAAAAGGTTTATGTTTACCGATGATTCAGTACTGATCACGACTTCCACGTCGATCATGGGTTGTCACCTCCACACGATCTACCTTCGCTTCTGTCTACTTTACATGAAACATTAAGTACTGTAAGTATCATGTTAGCTGGGAAAACTGACTTGCTCCTTATGTTTTGGTCCATTTACTATACAGGGAGCCAGTAAAGCATGCTTCAAGTTTCTTGCGCGGTATCACAGAATAGGAATGAATTGTAATTATTGCAATTCTTTGACTGTGTCTCGACAAATATTCAGTAACACAAAAAACCCAACATCACATCACTCGGCGCAGAAAATCCCCATAAATTATATAAAATCTAGGTATCGACAAATAGGCAACGATATCAACCAATCTTTAAAGGTGACACTTTCGGAAATTGTGTTATCAAACTTCAGGTATAAAAAACCGTCTTATTGATGTCCTCATAGTAACAAACAGTCGTACCTAGCCATTCTTTGTTTTGTTATTGCAATACCAAATCCTATTTGCAGGTACAGAGTAAGATAGACTTTTATTACCAGAGCTGATCATTTTAAATATATTCTTATATGTCTCATTTTAACACAGGCACTGGCCTTTAATTTTCCCAAGGGAGGTGTCACTGTTGAAACTAAAATCGAACTTTTCATATCAGTTTGTATTGCGTTCAAACCATGTTTAAAGACAAACAAAACATTGATAATCAAAGCATAGCAAAACATTGATAATCGAAGCATAGCAAGATATATATAATCAAAACATAGCAGGACATTGAAAAACCAAACAAAGCAAGACATTGATAATCAAAGCATGGCAAAACATTGATAATCAAAGCATAGCAAAACATTGAAAATCCAAGCATAGCAGGACAGTGATAATCAAAGCATGGCAAAACATTGATAATCAAACCATGGCAAAACATTGATAATCAAAGCATAGCAAAACATTGAAAATCCAAACATAGCAAGACATTGAGAATCAAAATATGTCAAACATTGATAATCAGAGCATTGGCAAAACATTGAAAATCCAAGCATAGCAAGACATTTGTAATCCAAACATAGCAAAACATTGATAATCAAAGCATGGCAAAACATTGATAATCAAAACATAGCAAGACATATATAATCAAAACATAGCAAAACATTGATAATCAAAGCATAGCAAAACATTGAAAATCCAAACATAGCAAGACATTGATAATCAAAGCATGGCAAAACATTGATAATCAAAGCATAGCAAAACATTGAAAATCCAAGCATAGCAGGACAGTGATAATCAAAGCATGGCAAAACATTGATAATCAAACCATGGCAAAACATTGATAATCAAAGCACGGCAAAACATTGAAAATCCAAGCATAGCAAAACATTCAAAAACCAAACATAGCAAGACATTGATAATCAAAGAATAGCAAAACATTGAAAATCCAA
>JANTCA010021811.1:0-21541 GCA_024741275.1 Chironex yamaguchii
ATACTATACTATGCTATACTATACTATACTATACTATACTATACTATACTGTACTATGCTATACTATATACTATACTATACTATACTATACTATATATACTATACTATGCTATACTATACTATGCTATACTATACTATGCTATTCCATTATATACGATATTATTTCATGCTATACAAGCACATATGGAATACAAACAATATTGCTATTTTTTACTGTTCTATGATTTTACTGTATATTTTGTACATTTTAGACTCTATTGATTATCTTAATCCTGTCTGATCTTGCTTCATAATTTCTTCTAGGACCAGCCAGATCCATATTCGTCTGATGAGTGTATACTTCTGCCAGTCTACTGCACATCAAGTCGTGAGCGAATCGTAACTCAGCTCCAGGTTCCTTGTGGTGGTAATCAAGATCGATGGATACAGTCTGGTGCGGCATTATTTTTGAAGAACGAATAATTGTTTGTCTTCAGTTCAGCATTGATACTGCACAATTTCAAGGTGACACTTTATATTGTAAATATTCATTCTTTTCTTCTTCGCTAAGACAGGCCGTATCCTATTTACCACATCGTCCACGACATGTTCGACTTGCATCTAAGTTCTGTCTTTTCACGAAAATGATTCAAGAGTATCGAGCATCTCTTTCAGTTTAATGTTGTTGCACAATTTATTCGACATAAAAAGAACATTGCCTACTCTAATCCACGCAACCTGATTTAGTTCTCATCGTGTCTGTTAGCCAAGCTCTTTGGTGTGTCAGCGCATACCATATCCAAACACGCTTGACGATGGCATGGCAGTTTTTATGCATGTTTGGAGACAGATGCCAACGGCATTGATACCCTTTGTGGTATTTTTGGAGGTATAAGAATATATATCTGCATCAAAGTAAGAAGAGGAAAGCCGTTTGTGCATATTTATCACTTTCGATACACCATAGCGATAGAGCTGCTAATTTTAAATGGGATAATATTGGTTGCGACAAAGGAAGAGAAAAAAGTTGTAAATCTATTGCTGGTTAAAAAGGAAACTATTGGTTAGACACATTTTGACCTTTACATCAGAAATTATGCTTATTTACATTAAGGTCAAAGGGTATAGGCCATAGTTATATCATGCTTGCATTTGAGTGTGTTAAGTGATTGTATAATTTGTTTAGCAGTGTAGATAACAGTAGCGTACCCTCTGGGTATGCTTGGTGTGTGCAGCACACCCTGTAAATATCACCAAAGTTTGTATCAAGTTGTGGACGATCGAAAATTATCATGTCATGATCCATAACCTTTTCTGAGCTAACTTAGCCCATCGTCAGATTTGGAGAAGGATCACTCGAAACGTAGCTCAGAAAAAGTTTACAATTATAATCTGCCTTCCAAAGAGTCGACAAAGACGAGGATTTTCTAACATTGCAATTTACATTCGTCACAGCCACGCTCAAGATGGAGCTGCACATACTGAACAATAAAAATCCACAGGAAGCTACTAGACAAGTCATTTTCCCAAACAAGCTTCCATTGAAACGCCATCAGAAAAGTAACAGAAGGCGTGCTCTGAAAGTATGGCTGCATGCTACAAAAGAGGCTGCAAAGGAAAAGAACACTAATTGTTGAGCTTTGTTGCAGCCAAAGTAACGCATTGGCCCAAGTAACGCATTGGCCCAAGTAACGTAGCCTCTCACTTTCATATGTATACATCAAAGTGAGGCTACACAATCATTTGAAGTATTTGTACTCTAGCCTGCTGAAGCTTCTATTGTTTTTTGGCGGGATGATTTTAAAAATCTAATTTCAACTTGCATTGTTCTTTCGGTTTGATGACTGCAAAATTCAAGAGTACAAAACAAAGTCTGAGTAATATGGCTGTCAATACTCACAAATTAGCATTGGAGAGGTGGTTGAGTGAAGATCACGGTGCAAATGCAATGTATGTGACTGAGGAGGATGGATCACAGCCAACTGAATATCTCAGACTTGGGCATTTTGAAAAGGTCAAAGGTCCAAGGATACGCTTAAAAGTACAAAGAGTTAAAAATAAACAATTTTGCCTTCTGAGTAACCCAGGGCTTGGAATTGAAAATTTGCTATGGACCGTATCTAAAACCAAAGGCACGTTGCAAGCGCGGATCCAAGGATATTTGAAAACGGGGCTGAAAATTGAGACTCTGGGGGCATGGTCCCCAGGGAGCTTTGCATGGTCACGTCCTTCAGATTGCCAGAAAGCACCCTTGCAGTTACTATTTATCATTTAACCCAAAATGTGTTGTAGAATTCTTTTCTTGTTATAGGTGGGTAATACATTTATTTCATATTCTTGGGTGCAAAGAATGCCCAGGTCCTCGGAATGCCCAGGCTTTGATGGTCATGGATAAAGTTGGTTCAATTTGAACTTCAAAGTTCACATCAATCATCCAACAAAAAACAACCAGAGTATTACCAATCGAGTACTAATGTGCCATTATCAACATGGAGTGGGTATATTTTTGTCAGGCTAAAATATTGCGACTTCTGGAGATTATGATTATAAGGATTTAAAAACATGCAAATAAGATAGAATGTTGAATTTCAGAAGCGAACAGTTTCTTAGAATTCTCTTGACTGCGATATTGCCTCAGCCAGAGCTTCTTCAGTTTTAGAGAAAAGGGTTCTACTATACAATTTCAAACACGAAATAACAAAAGATAATATCCATCCATTTACAACAGTAATCCTGTCACTTGGGTAAAACCATTGCAGTCTTCTTCAAGACCGAAAAAGTAGGTGAATGATTTTTGATTTGCAAACTTCCAATTAAAAATTCTTAGAATCTTTTAAGCATTTTTAATTGAAACATGCTTTAAATGTCGTCTTTAAGTCTTAAAATGTTGAAACGACTATTATCAACCAGAAAGCTTTTCAAAGCTAGCATTTTGAATGACAAGGGCAAGGTATTGCTCTTGCATCAATAGCAAAACTGGAATCTTAAATGGTCTAAACGATTTAACTAGACTGGACTGAAATTCAAACGACAATAAACGATATTTCATGCTTTCACAACAACGAACAATTTACACAATGAATTGTTTGCTCGAATACCGAGACTTCGCAGAAAGTTTCATATGCCTAGTATTCGGGCCAACAGATCCGGTGCAGTATATAGCAGAGAAAATGAAGAAAAGGACTGTTTAACAAATATCGTATATTTTAACACAAGCAACAATAGCAATATTTCACCAACGTTCTATCATCAAAACATGCAATCTACTAACGCAAAAATAACAAAAAACTACACGTCACAGCTTGCCACCGTGGCACTTGACTACACATCAGAGCTTGCCAACATGGCACTTGACTACACATCACAGCTTGCCAATGTGGTACTTATCTAGAAAGTTCTATGAGCTACAGTATCCTAGCAACAACTTGATTGCCTGAGCGCGAACTTTAAACTAGGGTACATACTAAACAACAGCAACTGTGCTGAACCTAACTTGTCTACTCTCAATGAAAACAGAAAGGAAAATTTTAGCCCAGAATTAAAATGATGGATCAGGGTTCATGATATCTGCACGTTTCATGCACCTAGGATGTTACAATGCGAAGCTTTCCATAACATCTTGCATCTTAATTTCAATATGACAGTGAACGTGGAGCATGGCAAGACCATTCTTTCGATTTTGACCAAGTGTACATCTAGGTACATCAAGTAGGTCCTCAAATGGCGTGAAGTGGAAATGGACCTCTCACACGAGCAGGGATTGTTGCTGCGATTTGCAGTGCATTAAAGATATTTGGAAGGGTTATTTTATCAGCAAGCTGAAGATGTTGCAGAAATTTTGGCATTATTCCTTCAAACAACTTCCAATGCGTCTCCCATGACCTCAATTCTGTTAACAGGAATCTTGCTTCTGGGAGGTCATCTTCAAACATTCCTAAAAGCCTTGCAAACTTATTCACCCAGTTTCTATCGCTTAAACAGATTCATATCTGCAAAGATCTATTCAGCTGCTAGCCTACAGGCTGTCACCAGAAAAATTAAAATCAAAGAGAGAAAGTCAAGAGGCAAGTCACAATTAGGCCAGGCAAAGGTCGAAGTCAAGAGTCGGAGTTACAAAAATCATGAAAATATATTTCCATTGTAACTTACCGAACTGAATGACGAGTATTTGCTCTTTCTCCTTGGCTATTTGGGAACTGAAGGGATGCAAAATGACAGGACCTAAGCAGACCAAACCCTTTTCCACCCTGCGCGTTTCCCCAGCTTTCTAAATACTCTGGCATTTCACCCAAAACGGACTGGCTTTGTGTTCCTTATCTTCCTGGCAGAGATCGTGATTTGCCAGAAGATTTGCCACCTCCCTTCTCTCCTCTTTCGTGAACATCTTAAAATTTTCAAGTCATCCATAAAAGCCTTCTTATTTTAATCCACAAGAATATACAGATAAAACCCAATGTGTTGAGTTGCTTTCATGTATTGTTTAACACACCATTTGATGAAAAGTTCAAAGCCTATACGAATGATCCATACGTGCCAAGTCCCATTCCACTGCACATCCATCAAGTTCAAAAATTCATACTACTATTGAACAGCAATACATTACTGTTGATACATTATAAAGCTACCCACCGAAGGAGTGATTAAAGTTGAAGTACACTCAATGAAAATATTGTTAAACTTTCACTATTTTAACCCACAGTGCATATCATGCACTTAGGCCCAAAGATCTCTGGTATGAAGTTAGCTTTCCTCTCCACATGGCGGCGTATATTTAGCGTAAGTTATACTCCTAGGTGTACTGCTGTAATGAAATGCAAAAACTCTCTGCGCATATAATTTTTTGGCCTTTGCTATTTTTTTGAACTTGGCATCATGTTTTGGGGCTAAATACTCTTATTGCGAACATTGGCATACATTGGTGCTACTGCATACCTCAAACGTGAATTTTACACAAACTACACCCTGGATTTTAACTTGGTCCACTGCAGGCGACCGATTGTACTTAGTTTCAGGCAGCAGAGTTTAGGCAGGTCAGAATCAGAATAATTCAAATGATTGTGTAGCCTCACTTTGATGTATTTACATGAAAGTGAGAACCTACGTTACTTGGGCTGCAACAAGGATGATCCCTCTTGGCAATACGTGTTGCTAGTAATAAAAGCCCAGTCAAATGTTTGCTTTTGTTTTCTTTCTTTTTAAATATATTCAACAGCAATTACAATGGCTGTATTATTCCTTGTTTTATTAGACTGAACGTTTAGAATGACGATCTACCATCTGGTTTATATTATATACAATGTAAAGTTATTGCTTGCATTTGTAGCACACCTAGGTGTATTATCCACCTTCCACCCATGGTAGATGACTAGAGAGGGGCCAGATATAATGCTGTAACATTTTGACGTTTTGATGCAGGTTAAGAAGTCCTCTTAAAATCGTTGCAACTGTTTATTGTTACAAAATGTCAGTTAAAAGATGTTTCATGGGCACTCGATGAAGTTTGTAATTTTTCGTTCTCCTCTTTGGACGTAGAAAATTTATTTACATGTGATTGAAACAGGCAAACTCCTCGAAATTTTTTGAGTATTGTAAAATTTTCATATGTCGTATACTGCTGCATTTCAATTCAGTATTTTGATTCCACAATATCTACCTATGATGTCGATTTAGTCAGGAGATAATGGTAGGATTCCACATTGTCTAGAATTCCAGAGTTAAAGCTGGCTTTTGTCTCTTTTTTTTGTTTATGATTGTCTAGTTTCGATCTATGTTTCGATCCATGCTAAGATTCCTTTTTCGATCCATGCTAAGATTCCTTTTTCGATCCATGCTAAGATCCATGTTTCGATCCATGCTAAGATCCATGTTTCGATCCATGCTAAGATCCATGTTTCTTATAAAAACGGTGCGATACCTATACTTTTCTCTGGTGATTCATGCTCTAAAGAGAGTTAGTCGAAAAAGGCTTTTTTGACTGTGCTTTTAGCGCAATGTCGCAAATTTTCAAGGCAATTTTAAGTCTTTATACCACAAAAATTCTGGTCAAGCGTTAGACGGAGAAAAGGCTTTGATTGATAGACATATTGGTATACCAAAAAGGTCGAATTATTACAGTTTTCTAACAAAATTTTATGATTTTCGACAAAACTTCACAGTGGGAAGCATCTTTAACAAAACGCTTCACATCGCTCATACAAGAAGATACATGAAAAGATTGAAGGAGTTAATTGCAGAAAATTGTGGAAATCCCACGTGAAGGATGATACAAATAAACACACCGAAATCTTGGAAGATGCAAGCGAGCCAAAACACGAGATCTGCGTTATCATGATTGCAGAGGAAGTTTAAGACGCATAGTAATGTATATAACCTGGGAATCCGTTCTATATTTATGTACAGATAAACTCTATTTATAATAAAGTTTGTTTCGTATTTACAATTCCTCTCCTATTCAAAGTTCAGACGTCAAATATTTCTGACAATTTTCTTTTGAACACGTTTTGCCGGAAATTTGAAGTGTCCTAACTTTCTAGTAGGTAAAGAAGGTCATTTAAAATCATAAAGGAAGATGTTTGCGCTTTTTCAAGATATCCTCTTCTCTTATTATCTGACAAGTGATGAGGGAAGTATTTGTAGAAGTCTAACTTGGGCAAAAAACAATTGAAGACAATGTAATCGTCTCCATTTATGGCCTTTGAGTAAGTCAATTTTTAAGCGTGGTTTTAACAAATACTTATCAGGGGTGAAGGTGTCAGCCAAACGGACACCTTACCTTGGCCAGACTACAAATTGACATCTTCCTGCTAAGCTGAAGGCATGATCGTAAGATTAAAAATTCTGCGACCTTGATCTTCAATCCTTGTAGCTTGTCTGATAATTACCATTTAAGCTTACAAGCTGAATGTTTTTACACGGATAGCTGACAGCTACAACTTTCATTCTATTTCATAACAAATGTTCATTAACAAATTGGTCCCTGGAATATATTACTTGTAACTTTACCCCCCTTTTAAAGAAGATGCCCTTTAAAGAAGAGGGCGACCCATCTGAAACTCTCTACCAACAACGCCTTAGTTATTGGACAGAATAAGAGATAGGACTTAAGTATCCTGCAAAGCCTTGTCGTATTAGGCTTTTCAAATGACAAGTAATTGTTTACTTAGTAAAAGAACAGTAGAGAACAGTTATTGTGGTTAATTCGGTCGGAAAGACCAGTGTCTCGCACTTTCAATTTCCTGTCAAGTTCGTTTATGTGCTGTGTTTGATATCATGATCATTTCCTAGTATCCATTGTAATGGATCTCGTTAGTGGAAGGGAAGTCAGGGATAGCCTAAGCATATTCAAGAGCACAGGTTTATAATTTAATCTCATCTTAGCATCTTGCAAAAAATATATATTTTACATTATTGACATTTCCAATTACATACAAAAACACAGCCTTACGCCCCAGGCAAAGGCTATGCAATGCATACACTGAATTATATAACAAAGTGTCCAAGTAATGCGACTCCATCTGCCAATAATCAAGGGAAACACCAAACTCCTAACAGAACCATTAAATTCAGTGCACGAGGCGAGCAACACTGGACTTAGACTTGCATCATGATATGACAATGGCATAGCTTATATTTGTCGTATGACTAAGGCCTTGTAGGTCGAAAATTCGCGGGTGGATCGTTCTCTTCTTCAAAATGGCGGTAAAGTTACAAACTTAGTTTACTTTATAGTTATATACTAGCACCACGGCACTACAATTTTGTGAATCATTTGTTGAACCAACCGTAGCCCGATCTACCAATCCGTAGTTTCATACGAGACCTCCTTGACTACAAAAATAGCAAAGCTTTCAGCTCTTTTCTCAGTGCAGTCTCATACTGCATCCCTCTAGTGATAAGGCACTCACCACCCTGTAAAAGGCACTTGCCAACACATAGTCATTAGTCATGCAAGAGGCTCGTCTCTAGCAAGAGATGTTTGTCAATGCTGACCCCATACACTTGAATATTGGTACTTCATTGTTTCCTTGTAACTTATTTTGATGAAGATGAGGATGATGATGATGATAGAAATTCTGCCTTGCCATCCCTCTCCTGGACGTAACACTGAAGCTTTTAGAGAATAGAACAAAGTGGTGTAGTTATACTTGACACATACATTGAGTAGTTACAAACATTCTCGAGTCCAGTATTTACTGTCTATAAGATTCAGCTAAATAAGATTAAATAATTTTCATATGTCCAAACAATATATATACAACTGGCTCAGCATTAGCACAACATACTTGGCATTTAGACCAATTTATATGTGTATACATGACAGACAGTTATCACCATTTGATTCGGTTATGGTTAGTTGCCTTTGCTTCTTCCCATGTGAGGCCTAGCCTGTCAACATCGTGCCTAAGTGAATGCCTCCTTGTTCTCTGTATCTTGTTCTACAATTACACTACGTGCAAAAAAATCAATCACTATATGTGGCATTCTCGTGTGTTTTCATAACAAAGATTTACGGTCAAAGGTTGTTTTATAATTAAGCTTGGGATTGGGAATCTTTTAAAACATTTTCGAGAGTGGATAAAGTGACTCCCAGGGTAGCAAGGACGTAGCAAACTCAAATGAGAACGGAACATAAACGTAAATACATTCGATATGCTTGTAGACGTGGGTTGACAGAGTTAGCAGGGCTCTTTGTTATACTGCACAAACTCGTAAAGCAAATACTTTACGCACTTACATTGAAAATGTTTGTGGTGTATGACTTTAAAGGAATCAGTGTGAAGTCTTTTGGGTTTCCCACTTCGTTTTTAGCAACACGGATCCAAGGAAAGTCCTGAAAATGAGAGAGATTTAAAAAATGTTTACAAAAGGCAGCACTTGAAATGAAGTAGTCCTGTTATCACAAAGAAGGTTTATTGGCTTGCATCTTTCATTCCCTTTGAAAAAAAATAATTTTAAGCTGAGATGAACCTCAGAGAGCAGAGCTCGATGTAATATGCAGCTATAAAGATCCTGGATGAGCAAATGAAATCATGTCAGTTTTCATGCTATCCAAGGTACCCTTTTTATTACAGCAGAGGATGAGAGCACTCACTATAGGAAGAGATACCAACTGTAGACAGTCTCTCAATTACATATATACTTACATACTCTCTCTTGTGATTCCTGGTTGTTGCATTCTTGCCATAAAGCTTGCGAGGGTGTAAGTGTCAGATTAAAAAATTCTTACGTGGATGAGGTTATGGCATCCTTGTCAAGTATTGTATTTCCGCTTTTATTTATATTGCAATGTTAAAGTTTTGTAGATAAAAATGTGGTTCCATGTTAACCTTGGTGTGTAAAATTTTGTGTCAAACTGATGTAATTTACACACATACCTGGTTTAATTCTAAGTTATCACTTGCAAGCTCCTTAAGATATACCAAGATGGAAAATGTACAACCTAGAAGTGTGACACATATAAAATATTGAAGTAATATGAAACCGAATGACAGCTTTACAGCACTTGGAGTTAAGAGAGTTACATTATAGGTAAAATGAACAAAACTGAAGATCACACGATGTGACAAGAATTTTCTATCAATCACGCACAAGACATCAAAAGAATAGCATGTCGTCATGAAATGCTAAAATGCATAGTTCTATGAGGTATTGCAATTATATTACAAGAAAAGAAACATTATATTGTCCATTGTCATGACCAAAAAGTAGTGCTGCGTAGCACAGTATAGGTACTATCTAATAATGCAGCAACATATAGGTTTTAAATACTAAAACTACTGATGTTGACTAATGGGCCTTCTGTAATCTGTAAAAATGTTCTTCTACAATGTTGTTTCTTTTATAATACTAAATATCATTGCAATGTGCCAAGATTCATGCCATCCTATAGTATTCCATTGAGCTTCATTGTTTTAAAATGCATTTTAGTCCACTGTTCCATAGTTTGTATTTTACTGTATTTCACGAAAAATATTTTTTATCCTTCAGGACCATTTTGTGATTGGTCTGGAATTGTATGTATTAAATATGCAAAGGCTATTGCAGATTGCATTGTACTCCATTCTATAAAACAAAGTAAATGACTCACAAAATTGTAGTTCTTCAAAGGATGGTAAAGGTACAAATTATATATTTTACATTCTATAAAACTACTTTTATGTTTAAATTAATTTCCTTCCCACACCATTTGATGTAAAGGATGGTGTCCATCTCTGTTTCCTTAGCCTTTGAGCCTAAAATCTGTGCAATCATAGTAAATGCTACAGTGTATCTAACTTACATAACCTATCCCGTTAGCTCTAAAAACTAATCTGGGAAGCATTATGCATCATTTTTTAAGTCTTTGGTATGATCTGGTCAAGGACTTGAACCCACAACCTTCTGCATGCAAAGCAAGCAATCTACCACTTAAGTCACTGCTGCAGTTATGTTTAAGGATGACTTAAATTGCATCATTACTTTACTTTCACTATCCAACTACAGTAAGTAGTTGCTGTCTACTGTGGATTTGTAAAAAACAAGGAAGCTTCATACCTTTTGGAAGTGGTATCAACATTGCATCACAAACATTGAGCTTTAATAAGAAAGCTCTAAAGCATGCTTCAATATCCAGGATTTCACTGGCACTAAAAAGAATTAAATATCTTAATTACAGCAATACACATAAGAAAAAAACACTTAAAATAAAATGGTGTATCATTGTTACGGAAAGGAAGCATGCAATGATTCATATGTTGATTGAATTTCTTCAAAATGTAATCTCATAATCTCTTACCTATAATAGAAATGAAAAACAGTATTAGTGGATACAATGATGATCTTTCAGGCCAGAGTTTGCGAGTTAGAACCAGCATCACCACAAACAAACAAAAATTATGATTCGCGAGAGAAGGTAATTGGAATACACTCTCATACAGAGCTCACTTCCTAGTAAATTCCTTAACCCTGGCAAGGGAATCAGCTACATTCGCAACTGAGTATGCTATTTTAAAAAATCATAAACTTAGATTTTATACAATGCAAAAAGTTGTAATGGCTCATGATCATACACAACTAAACCAGCTCGATAGTCGCCAACTCCTATACTCACCATTTTTTTGAAAAGTCATGAATAATGATTCAATGAGCACAGAGGTGAAACTACAATTGGTCTTTAAGATGAACAATACACTCTATTAATAATGATAACTACACGGGTAAATCTCTTAGGCTATATGTTATGAGGTCATATTGCTTAGATTATCTATAGGCTATTTACTATACCTTTGGAAGTAAATACAGAAAGACTATAGCTTGCAAAGATAGCAAGTGTATGTACAAATCAATCAATAAACAAGTCAAAATTGCAGATCTCCTAGACCAATTGTCACTATGAATACTACGCTTGCTGCATCAACTGCCTAACTAAACACATATTTTTATTAAGGCTAATTTTTGTTGACAGCAAGTCTCTGCTATTTTTACTGCCTAATTATTTATCTTATTTACAATTAACAAGAATAAGTGCAGTCTGCTACAGTTATGCATACCTTTTTGCAACACCTTCCTTTATACTGATCTCAAAAACAAATTGCTCTAAGGGACGCCCATCCTGCAATTGACAGAGAGATTGACAAATATGTGATAAAATTACCGAGCGTTATGTAAATAGATAGATATATGATTGGATACATACAGTTGAATGAATGAATTAATTAATTAAAACAGATATGCACACCCATAGAGGTGGATGGCACAATTCTTTTATTAACAGACACTATAATTGATAAGAATGGAAAGCACTACCAACAAATTCTTCCTTAAGGTTTAATACAATAATAAAATAAGAAGAAACATATACCTCATTGGTTATGCACAGCACTACTTTGTTGATTCTTTCCTACAACATAAAATAAATGCTAAAATGTAAACAGTCAATACTTCTAAGCAAATTCATTTAGATCACTCTTTGCAATAAAAATATAGTGAATGACATCCCTCGCTCTTGCAAACAATTTTTTTTGAGCCAATTCATTTGAAAATGAAATCTGATGGACTAGAAAATTCCAGCTTTTTATTTGCGATTTACAACCAGTTTTAATGCCTGTTGTTGATGATGATGATGATGATGATGACGATGATGATGATAATGATGATGATGGTGATGATGATCATAATCATCATCAAGAGACCACTATCTTACTGCTCAAAGAACATTATAATCTATTATGTGCTTGATATTTATTGGTCACATGTTTACCATCTCACTCTAACTACCATCCATCACAACATAATTATATTGGTTGTCAACTATGCCCAACATTACATTCTCAATATGATACCTCCATAACAGATCATCGTAATGTACCCTTGACTCAAAAATGGTATAAATCTGGTATTATTGCTCTTCATACCAAAGCTGTTACTGATACTATCACCAGTTATAAAGCTAACATAATCCTTGGGGGATACCCACCCACCCCCTCTATTTCTTGTTCAGGAACACATCTTCCACATAAAACCTGCATTACTCTTGCACAACTCTGTTCGGGCTATAGTACAACGCTGAACACTTGGTTATATCGTGTTGGTCAATCTAAAACTGATCGTTGGCCACATTGTAAAGTATTGCCTCATACAATGGAACACTTATTTAATTGTAACGCTAATCCTACCATCTAAAATACTGATCACTTGTGGACTGATCTGCCAGCTGTCGCCAGCTTCCTTGGTCTAAAAACTGATAGTTCAGATTAGTTCAGCTACAATAATAAGAATGATGATGATGGTGGTGGCGATGATGGTAATGGTGATGATGATGATAATGATGATAATGATAATGGCAATGATGATGATGATGACAATGATGATGATGATTATCTGAGATTATGATATATATTTATATTTATATATATTAAAAATAGCTTAATGGGAAAAGAAAGTAAGCCTCTCTTTGGAGTGACTTCATTTTCAGGATGAGACCATGCCATTTACAAGTACAGCAAACAACAGTGCTAATGTTGATCAGAATGAACTGAAATTTTTAAAGTGCAATCCTGGTACTTTGCGTACCTAGGCGTACCACCACATATAACTTCAACCTCAAGCATCTGGTAAAGGGGTCAGGAGACAAAAACAAATAAACTAAATGTTCAAAGGAAAGTTTTTGATGGTAAGTTGATGTAAGAAATTGTTTACCTCTGTTATTACTGCTAATATGCTGTTACACACATCTTTCAGGTATTCTTCGACATCAGGGTGAATGCACATCTAGAAGATACAAAATTGCCACAAAACATCTAAGTTACCTCTGATTACACGTAACAGACAATCTTACCAAATGATGCTACTGTGAAACTTGTAAAAACTGGTCCTTGAGAAAAGTATTGCCCATTCCAAAAAATATTTCTAGCACTTTCCCATTTCAATAGATGAGCTGTCCCACCTCTCTAAACTAGAACAATGTACAAATCAGACATTTTTAAAGTATTTGACCTCCTGAAGTTTATTGAATTGCAAAAATGGGGATGAACAAGATTTGTATTGCTCCAAACTAACTGGTTCTATGCCATGAAAATGTTACATTGAAGGAAAGAGAAAATGCTAACTTGAAAGATTGTATCACATGACATGCATTGCAGCTCAAAAAAGTGTGGATAGATCATTTTTATATTCTAAATGGATAGTCAAGTTACATCCTTAATTTATTGTACCCTGGATGCTAAATTTACCAACTCCAAGTTCCATCCTTAATTTACTGCACACTAAATGCTAAATTTTACATACTCCAAGTTACACCTTTCATTTACTGTACCCTAAATGCTAAATTTACTCACTCAGATTTTAAAATAATGACACGTCAAAGACATAATTGGTACTGAAATAACTGGCTGGATAAATTAATAGGCTGATTATCCAACTGATACCAAGATCAGCTGAAATCAACTTGGGGTCATAATGATTTCAAGTAAGCAGTGTCCAGCAACTACATTATCCTGAACTGGCCAGTACCTGGTTTCACACAGGAGTTCTGTACCACTAAACCAGAATCAGTTTAAACACTCTTGGTTCTTGTTCTAAGAATCAGGTATGATCATTGTCACCCATAACTATCAGGCTTAATGAGAAATTTAATCTCAACCCTCTTCATCAAACGATAGACATATGGCTTTTCATTTTCTTTGTATACTAACCTGCATTTTCTTACATGTTTGATTGCATTATACTGGAACTGTGTTTATAAATTGTGTGCTTTTCATTCAAACTGCCTCATAATTAACATAATAAGCAACAGACTAAGATGGTGTGGTTCAAATGGTCTTCAACATACTTGGACCTGGTCTCCCCCACTAGCAACCATCGATTTGGGTCCAGACAGTGGCAGCTGGTGGTAATTTGCTTAAGTGACGCTATATCTCTGACAGGCTTCCACAACACCGAGCTAAACGTTTTGCACACAAGGTTCCCTCTGATTTCTTGAGATAATGGGCAGATTCAATTTTGTCTCTGAAATGAGGAAAAATCGTCTGATCTCATCGACAGTAGGTATGAACTACACATGCCAAGATGCCAAAATCTTGGGCAAATTTTATCTTGCCCCTGCTATTCACGGTAAAACACTACAGCAAAAGTAGAATGCAGCCCTGTGGTCAGCTTCAAGCCAACCGTCATATAACTTTGGACATGCGTTGACAGTTGACACTGCAGAGAAAGACAATGGAAAATCACGGAAAGTTGTTCCCTAAAATGACTAGGAGTGACAAAATTTGTCAACTTAGAAAATAATGGAGGACCTTCTCTGCTTTTGAATGGTGGGGCAATGCCCATGGTGCTCCCCCAGCACCAGCCGCTACTGGGTCCAGAAGATACTTTGTGATAACAACAAAAGCAATGCTGAGAGCTGGTGACATGTGGCATTTCTTAAGATGAAATGGAACCTTAATCCTCAGATTTGTCTAGGCTTTGGTGCCTTAAGCTACTTGGTCATCCAAGCGATCTATTGCTTGAGTTGAATCGATATTGAGCCAAACTAGATAAAAGGTGAACTATGGGCTTAATTTTGTACAACAAAATTTATTTAAATCAAGAGGTATGGTTACATAATGACAAGAGTAAGGTAATTTTCAGTTGACCACAAACAGTTGAAGGGAGCCTTGAAAATGATCTTTCTGAATATACAATAAAGCAAGTCAATCAATTTTCATTCTAGTAGCAATATTATATTACATACTTTTAGTGTAATGTTGGACATAACCACATTGCTTTACATGGAGATTAATCAGGAGAGCCTTTATTCAAGTTTTCAAACCAGGTCACACAGCACGGAAAGGACTTATATGCCATTTGGTTTTACTAATCCATCCAAAAGGTCATTGGCTACGACTGCATTAGTGTTTGTGGGATTGGCAATTTGATCAACTGAGATACTTAAATTTTAACTGAGCTTCAAAAATAGAACCTGAATGTTAAAATTCTATGCAACTGATAAGACAAGATTGGCACTATTCAAATTTTCCACACAGGTTTCCTCAATAAGTCAACGCAAGGTCAATGTTTGTAGGACTTAAGTCAAATGACACTGTCTTCATGTAACAAATGTAATGGTTCTGTAAGTTGAATGCAAAATGTTAAGTTCTGAGCTCTCAAGTTGGAAATTTGAATCTGAGTGACATCTTGTTTGACATGCCCTAAAAGTTTGCAGACCCTTCTAACACCCCTCAGCTTGGTTTACAATAAATTTCCATTCTAGTATCTTAATATTTACTAAACACAAACACATAAAGCACAAAGAATTGTCATCAAGTCCAGTACAATATGCACTACCAGTACCTATTTCTGCCAGAAAAACCAATGGTCTCGTTCTTAACTTTCTTTTCTTGATTTTTTTAGATATTTGACACTATTTTAGAAATTTGACATTATTTGTGGTCCATATTTTTTGGAATCGGTTTCCTCCTTTTTAACTTCAAAGTGGCTGGCCCATCTTGATTGAATGTTTAAATTGAGTGAGATTTTTGGGGGGCGTGAGAGTCGAGTGAGAAATGGCTCAAATGCATGAATCTCAAGCCCAATGCGCGATAAGCGAGGGCTCTGCAAGTTTAACATGACTGAGGACAGAACCAGTGAATAACCTGGGTGCAACAGAATTAATTTAAGTCGGAAGGAGGTCGCAATTCATTGCCTTAAATCGGCGCATAGAGAGAGCGACATTTAACTTGGGTCTAACACCTATTTATAAAGAATGACCGCCGTTTCTTCGTTAAAATATGTGCTCGTTCCTGTCCAGTCTTCTCCAAACCACAACAGAGAAAGCAGAAATCGGACTGAGCACGTATATGCCTTATGGTCAAATGCTAGCAAGAGACTGTCTTACTTTGGCCGATAGCTCAGCAACAACTACTGGTACTATAACCCAGCTTGAGATATCTTTAAACAGAAGTGTTATTTCCAACACGGTTTCTGTAGAAAACAGCACGAGTTATTCATCGACCGCAACAATATGTCCAAGATGAGAATCAGTCTCTACACAGCCAATGTACAATATTCATATTCGTGCACTCACCATGACAGAGACATTATACTTTGACCTTTTTCTAAAAACCCCATCAGGATAAATTTCTCTAATGTACAAGATCAAGTGAAACGCGGCCTCAAGAAATTCACACATGACACCTGCTCCAAACTCCATGACCAGCAGAGTGGCTTTCAAATTCGGTAAGCAAATAAATTTTAAAATATTTATACAATCAGGTTATTTTCATTAAAACCTCTGTAACTTGTGTTGTTTGCTATTAAACGTTATCCATGAGAAATATTAGTGGTGATTTGTTTTCCGTTACGAAAATAACTAATGTCAATTATTGTCCGCCATGTTTGTTGATATCGCTGTGTCCGCTTTTCATTCCAGCGGTCGCCATTTGATCATGTGACATTTACATGACGTTATTTTGAATCATTGTTGGCACCTTTGCCAAATAAGCTTTTTCCTCTCATCACGATCGTCCAGGGCCCACGCTACCGGGGGGGCTAGGGGGCCATGCTCCACACTTTTTAGCAAGGTAAAAGTTTTTCTTCAACTTAAAATATCAAACCTTATAACTGTATGTGGCTAATGCTGCCGACTTATTTTAAACAACAAAAGTATCGCGGACTCACGACAGAAAGAAATTTGATTGATGTCATACAATGCCTAAGATTTTTGGCAAGGCAAGGAATAGCAATCCAAGGAAATCCAGGAAACGACAACTTTACACAGCTGCTCATGATCCTTGATAAAGGAAATGACTATACTAGAGGTGGACCACACCCAAAACGGCCGAGCAACGTCCAAAGAAGAAGACGAAAAAACAAGCTTTGGTTTATTCTTCTTTTCACATCACAAAACAGAAAGAGAATACTTAACAAAGATATCATTGCCATGTATTTCTACAAAAACGTGAACAATAGTTTTACAAATCAAATCGACGGGAAAAGGTTTGACAGATGAATGTGAGCAACATCTTTTATAGAAAAGGTGCCATTTCCTTGTTATTGCTCAAGGCGCAAATGGGCAGACATGTAATATCTAACAATCCTTGGAACGAAAGATCCTTCGATTCAATCAACATCAGAAAGAACAAGGTTAAAGTATACTTGCAATGACATCCAAAAAGAACTCTTGGATTTAGTGCCCTGCATGTTATTCGTGAAAAATTGAAATAGATCAAAGAAAACGATATGTTTTCGATATTGGCTGACGAATACACTGACATTAGCAACCTCATAGCAATTATCCATGTGTGTGAAAACCGTCTATGAAGATTTAAGAATTGCAGAAAATTTTCTTGGTTTCTACGAATTGAACAATATCAATTGATAGATAGTGCATGCAGTTAAAGATGTCTTGTTGTGTTCAAATCTTTCCATTCAAATATGTCGGGGTCAGACTTACCACAGTGCCAGCAATATGATGGGTATGAAGTCTGGAGTTGCCACACAAATTCAAAACGATCAGCCAAAAGCAATAGTTTACCGATTGTCATCGACACTCGCTACGTCTAGCCGTCAAAGATTTGACTTCATCATGTGAAGTCTTATCTAGCACAATGGGTACTGTTGGAGAGATATGTGTTCTGGTAAAATACTCCCCAAAACTGGAGAAAATGCTTAAATCTTTAGACAAAATGATTGAAGGAGAAATGGATGACACTGAAGAAGAAAGGCCAGTTTGTTTAACCAAGCTGTGTACAACCCGGTGGACAGTAAGATTGTCCTGCTCTAACGAAGTATTCGAAAGATACGAATCATTGCAGAAGTTATGGAACATATGTTTAGGTGAAAACCTTGAACCTGATGTCGGTGCCCAAATTATTTGGTGTCAAATGCAAATGGAGTCATTTTCCTTTTTCTTTGGTCTGTTATTGAGCCACAGATTGTATAGTTTAATTGACAACTTATCCAAATTGTTACAAAAGGAAAAAGTGAGTGCTGTTAAAGGTAAACGGCTTGCAAATCTTACCATTCAAACACTGTAGGGGATGAGAACAAGCCATGACTTTGGCTGTTTTTCTATGCTATTAAGAAAAAAGCAGCAAAGCTTGCTATTGAAGACCCAACCGTGCCGAGAAAGCATCGTAAACCAAAAAACTCCATCTTGTAGTTCATTGAGGGTAACAAAGAAACATCAGGAAATACATAATCAGTTCACCCAGAAGCTGCAGCTGAGCACTACTGCATCATCTTTTATGACGCTATCGACACTGTGGTAATGGCAATCAAAGATCGGTTTGAGGAACCAAGCTATCAATTTTTCACCTCCATTGAGCAGCTGCTAGTAAAGGCTATCAACTCCGAATCCTACTAACCTGAATTAGATGCCCTTGATAAGTACAAAGATGATCAGGATGTATCAGCATTGCCCTCGGAACTTCTAATTCTTTGCAAAATGTTTGCAAATGTACAAATTTCTACTTTCGAAGAGATAAAAGTGAAAATAATGACAGTAGCAAGGAAAGCAGAACTAATTTCTAGATTGTAGAGTGGGCCTTGTCGTCGTCATGGAGCCTAACTCTGTTCCATGCAGCTTGTTATAGACCTGCTATTTCACTACCTGTCCACTCTAGATTGTTATCCATCCAGCGCTCGCGTCTTCTTCCTCTCCTGTTCTTTCCTGTTAGTTCGTTTATTGTTAGGTCTTCTTTTCACTTCCAGTGGCTGTATTTGCTCGTCTTGATAATCTTCACCTTCATGAGCAGTCCTTTGTCCTCTGGCACGTTCACTTGTTGTCTCACCCATGCATTTGTCCTGTACTCTACCTAGCTTATTCATAGAACCCTTCTCCAGACTCACATTTCAAAGACTTTATCCTCCCTTCCTCCTTCCTCAGCATCCACCTTTCACAACCATATAAGGTCATCGCCCATATTAAAGCCTTTGCCAAGGAAACTTAGAGAGACACATTGATGTCCTTGCTCTTCCATATACTAGCTAACTGCACTGTTGTATTCCTTGCTGTTGCCAGTCTGGTTTTGATCTCTTTCATGCTGCACCTTGCTGCTGTTTTAACTGATCCCAGAAACTTGAACTCCTCGACATTGCTGATGGAATCATTCTACAGTTGGAATACGCCTGGTAATTTACACACATTATATTAGTCTTGCTATTGTTTACTTCATTTAATTCAAAGTTTCTTTTCTGAGATATTCTGTTACTTGACACAGGTCTTCTTTCTTGCTAGCCACAGTGATGGTCAGGGCCGTCAGGAAGGCAGCATTGCAGGTTCTCTTAAGTCGGTTTTTACGCCATGCTTTGCTTAGTTTTCATCAAAAATATCATTTACTTAGATACTAGCTTGTTAAATTAAAGCAAATTGTAACAGTCTTTGAATTTCCACACAATCCATTTCTATAAATATCAAGCTCTTCCTTTCAAAAGTACTATTTTTCAGTTTGCAGAATTGCGTATAACGGCCTTCCTTTAATAAAGCCTGGTGCTATAAGGTTGCCTGCAGCTGCGTTCTGTCATTTTGTCATCCTCCATCGTCCTGGCATCGCAGGCAATTATTTTCTAATGGAAACGTTTTCTTACGGTCCCGAGACTACTGTAAGGCCGGGAAAAGTTGAACAAGTTAAACTTTTTACTGACTGTTACGGCAGTCTAAAGTTACTTCAAACGTGTGCCTGGGGAACCGCAACAAAGCGTTTCCATTATAAAACAATTGCCTGCGATGCCGGGACGATAGAAGATGGCAGATGGCAGAAAGCATGCAACCTTACCTCACCTACAGCTATATGGAATACAAGCTTAACGGCCTGCCTCATTTATTAATGCTAGCTGTTACTAGAGTGTTTGAGGATATATCTATGTTCTGCGAACCATTCGTAGAGAGCGCCGGCAGAAATTGCCGAAAAATGCAGGTGTAAGGTTTCATTTGCCGACAGATGCTTTTTTCAGGGGGTGTCACACCCCCTACACCCCCCGTCGCGACGGCCCAGGTGATAGTATCATTGGTGTATGTTATAGTCCATATCGGCTTTCCTCCGATGGTGAAAACCTTGTCTTCATTAGTCTTTCCTGCACAGATCGCATTTTTGCTTCACCCTCAGCAGTGAAGAGAATAGGTGATACGAGACAGCCCTGACTCACGCCTATCTCAAAGAAGAACTTTTCAGTTAGGCTACCATCCAGTTTTATTTCTCCTTGGGCCTTGCTATAAAGCTTCCACAGCAACTAGATCAGATGCTGTGGCACACCGAGCTCATCCAGGATTTTACACCGTGCCTCATGGAAGATGGTATCAAAAGCCTTTTTGTAGTCAAAGAACAACATCCAGAGTTCCTGGTCTTGCTTATTATTGACTATTTCCAAGATATTTCTCGTGGCATTGAATGCCTCTGTAGTACCTTTTCCCAGCCAAACTACTCTTCTGCCATCTGAGGGGTGTATGTAGTACTGCTGTCTGTCTCAGGATTTTCGACACCACCGTCGAGCCATGACTAATCAGATTGATTGTCTTGTGTATGGCACGGTCAAGCACTTTTTAGGTAGGACAACGATTTCAGTCATCAATTACTCGTCAGGCCATTCTATTTTAGTCTAGATCTTGTCAATACTTTCTTCAGCTCTTTCATCATGATGTCGCCGCCAGCTTTTATATCTTCACTTGGGATTCCAATGACAACCTACAGCTTTGCCTTCTTTCAACCTGTTCAAAGCCCGTCTCACTTCAGACTCAAGGACGCTTGGTTCAACTTGTCCTTTTTCCAGGTCGATGTGTGGCTTGTTGTCCCTGCCAGACAATTTTGGTAGCATACTAATGCGAGCATTGACGGACTTTTACCGGCTCAAATGGAACTTTTCCAGTTTCATCCTTCAGACTTAGCCCAGGTCTTGTTGTTGGTGCCCTCTTCAACCACTTCACCATCTGATACAGCTTTCGATAGTTGTTGCTTGATTTGCTTCTTTGGCTTTATCTGCATACGACTTTCTTTTTGCAACAGCTCAGCGGAACGGCGTCAGATTTGCAACGAGGAGAATCAAAGTTCGATGCTCTTGCTGGTCCCAAACATAGCTTTCCTTCTATTCTTTAGCAAAAACCACCCTGTCG